>CAUYQV010099582.1:0-11192 GCA_963574575.1 Galagoides demidoff | reverse complement strand
GAGCATTTTTTCATATATCTGTAGGCCGTGCGCCGATCTTCTTCAGAGAAATTTCTCTTCAAGTCCCTTGTCCACCCTGAGATGGGATCACTTGTTTTCTTCTTGCTAATACGTTTAAGTTCTCTATGGATTCTGGTTATTAAACATTTGTCAGAGACATAGCCTGCGAAAATCTTCTCCCATTCTGATGGCTGTCTGCTTGCCTTGCTTACTGTGTTTTTGGCTGTGCAGAAGCTCTTCAGTTTGATCAGGTCCCAATAGTGTATTTTTGATGTTGCTTCAATTGCCCGGGGTGTCCTCCTAAATTAAAAACTCCATTGTTGTCTGAGAAGCTCACGCTTGGGGCGCTACTGACACTTGGGAGGATCGATTGAGGACAGGAGTTCAAAAATAACCTGGGCAACATAGTAAGACCCCATTTCTAAAAAAAATAAATTAAAAAGTGACCAAGCCTGGTGGCATGTGCATAGTCCAAGCTATTCAGGAGGCTGTGACAGGAGGAGCACTTTAGCCCAGGAATTTGAAGTTGTATTGAAAGATAATGAACTATCTGGTGCAAATATCTTTGTTGTCAAATAATTTTTGGTCTTTTGGATATACACCTAGAATAGGAATTTCAGGATCAAATGGTAAGTTTCCATTTAGATCCCTGAGTGTTCTCCAAACTTCCTTCCAAAAGGAACATACTAGTTTGAATTCCCACCAGCAGTCCCTTTTCTCCACATCCACTCCAACATCTGTAGTTTTGGGATTTTGTGATGTGGGCTACTCTTACTAGGGTTGGATGGTATCTTAAAATGGTTTGGTTTGCATTTCTCTGATGATTATAGATGATGAGCATTCTTTCATGTGTCTGTAGACTGTGAGCCTGTCTTCTTCAGAGAAGCTTATGTTCATGTCTCTTGCCCACAATGAAATCAGATCACTTCTTTTTTTTATTAATAAGTTGAGTTCTTTGTGGATTCTGGTTATTAGACCATTGTCAGAAGTATAACCTGCAAAAATCCTCTCCAATTCTGAGGGCTGTCTGTTTGTTTTACTTAATATGTTCTTGGTGGTGCAGCTGCTTTTTAATTTGATCAGATCCCAGTAATATATTTTTGATGTTGCTTCAATTGCCCAGGGTGTCCACCTCATAATGTATTCTCCCAGGCCAATTTTTTCAAGTCTTTCCCCTACACTCTCTCCACGAATTTTTATAGTTTCATGTCTTAAGTTTAAGTCTTTTAGCTAATGAGAGTCAAATTTTGTTAGATGAGAAAGGTATGGGTCCAGTTTCAGTCTTCTACAGGTTGTCTTCCAATTCACCCAACAGCATTTGTTAAATATAGAATCTTTCAACTAATTTATATTTTTGATTGGCTTATCAAAGATCAAATTATGATAAGTGCTTGAGTTCACCTCTTGGTCTTCAATTCTGTTCCATACATCTACCTCTCTATTTTTGTGCCAGTACCATGCTGTTTTGATCACTATTGATTTATAGTATAATTTGAAGTCTGGAAGCATGATTCCTCCTGATTTGTTTTTATTTCTGAGTAATGTATTGGCTATTTAAGTTTTTTTCTGTTTCTGTATAAAACTAAGTACTAATTTTTCCAGATCTTTGAAGTATAACAGAGGTGCTTTAATAAGGATCGCATTAAATCTGTAGATTGCTTTAGATAGTATAGATATTTTAACAATGTTGATTCTTCCCAGCCATGAGCATGGTATATATTTGCATTTGTTAACATATTCAGCTATTTCTTCTCTCAGAGTTTCATAGTTCTCTTTATAGAGATCTTTCACATTCTTACTTGGATACACTCCCAGATATTTCATCTTCTTTGATACAATTGTAAAGGTAATAGAGTTCTTGATTGTTTTTTTGCCTTGACCATTATAGGTATATATAAAGGCTACAGATCTATGAATGTGTTAATTTTGTATCCTGAGACACTGCTGTATTCCTTGATCACTTCTAGGAGTTTTGTAGATTCCCTGGGGTTTTCCAGATATGTAATCATATCATCTGCAAAGAGTGACGGTTTGATCTCCTCTGTTCCTATTTGGATCTCCTTGATTGACTCCTCTTGACTGATTGCAGTGGCTAAGACTTCCATTACAATGTTAAAAAGCAGTGGAGATAGAGGACATCTTTGCTTGATTCCTGATCTGAGTGGAAATTATTTCAATTTTACTCCATTCAATATGATATTTGGTGTGGATTTGTTGTAGATGGACTCTATCAGTTTAAGAAATGTCCCTTCTATACCTATTTTCTTAAGTGTTCTGATCAAGAAAGTATGCTGGATATTGTCAAAAGCTTTTTCTTCATTAATTGAAAGAATCATATGGTCTTCTTTTTTAAATTTATGTGATGTACTATATTTATGGATTTATGTCTATTGAACCATCCTTGGAACCCTGTGATGAAACCCATCTGGTCGTGATGTATAATTTGTTTGAAGTGTTGTTGGATTCTGATTGCTAGCATTTTATTGAATATTTTTTGCATCAATATTCATTAGAGATATTGGTCTATAATTTCCTTTTCTTGTTGAGTCTTTTCCTGGTTTGGGTATCAGGCTGATATTTGCTTCATAGAATGTGTTGGGTAGTATTCCTTCTTTTTCTGTGTTTTAGAAAATGTTGAGTAATATAGGTACTAGTTCCTCTTTAAAGGTTTGGTAGAATTCTGATGTGAAGCCCTCTTGTCCCGGGCTTTTCTTTTTTTGGGGATATTTCTTATAGTTGATGGTATTTCAGAACTTGTATAAGCTTGTTCAACATTTCCACTTCCTTCTGGCTAAGTCTAGGAGGGTCATATGTTTACAAGTATTGATCTATTTCCTTCAGATTTTCATACTTCTGAGAATAGAGTTTTATGTAATATTCATTAAGGATTTGTTGAATTTCTGAGGAGTCCGTTGTTATTTGGCCTTTATCATTTCTGACTGCTGAAATTAGGGATTTTACTCTTCTACTTCTGGTTAGGTTAGCCAAAGGTTTATCTATTTTATAGACCTTTTTAAAAAATCAACTCTTTGGTTGGTTGATCTGCTGTGTGATTCTTTTGTTTTCAATTTCATTCAGTTGTGCTCTTATTTTAGTTATTTCTTTTTTTTTTTTTCTGCTGGGTTTAGGTTGGAATGTTCTTCCTTTTCCAGTTGCTTGAGATGTCCCATTAAGTTGTTGACTTCCTTTCTTTCTGTTCTCTTGAGGAAGGCATGCCATGTTATAAATTTCGCTCTTAGGACTTTCTTTGTGGTATCCCAGAGGTTCTGACAGTTTGTGTCTTCATTATAATTTTGTTCCAAAAATTTGATAATCTCTTTCTTAATCTCATCTATGACCCAGCTATCATTCAACATGAAGTTATTTATTTACATGTTTTTGTATGTGTATGCGGATTCCTGTTGTTACTGAGTCCAACTTTTATTCCATGATGGTTTGAGAAAATACAAGGAATGATTCTATTCTTTTAAATTTGCTGAGGTTAGACTTGTGACCTAAGATGTGATCAATTTTGGAGGATGTTCCATGGGCTGATGAGAAGAATGTGTATTCACTTTGTTAGGATGAAATGGTCTGTAGATGTCTGTTAGATGCAAATGTTGAATGGTTAAGTTTAAGTCTAAAATTTCTTTGTTTCTTTTTGGAGGATCTATCCAACATTGCCAACAGAGTGTTAAAATCTCTAACAATTACGGTGTAGGAGAAAATCAAGATGCTCATGTATGTTAGAGTTGTTCTTATAAATTGAGGCACATTCTGGTTGGGTGCATAAATATTGATAATTGAAATCTCATCATGTTGAGTGTTGCCCTCAATAAATATGAAGTGACCATCCTTATCCTTCCTTACATTAGTTGGTTTAAAGCCTATTTCATCTGTGAATAAAATTGCCACCCCTGCTTTTTTCTGATTTCATTTGCCTGAATTATAAATGACCATCCCTTAACCCTGAGTCTAGGTTTATCTTTTAAGGTAAGGTGAGATTCTTGAATGAAGCAGATGTCTGGCCTGAGTTTTTGTATACAGTCAGCCAACCTGTGCCTCTTTAGAGGACAACTTAAGCCATTCACATTAACTGAGAGTATTGATAAGCCAGATAGTATTTTGGGTATCGAGTTTTTCAAAAGTCCATTGGATGTTTTTAATCCTTTCACCACTGTGGAAGTTGGAATTTGATCAAAAGTTTCTTAGTGAGTTTACTTTTGTGGTGGAGGATTGTGCTGTTCATTATGGAGGATAGGTCTGAGAATATCCTGGAGAGATGGTTTAGTTATGGAAAATTTATTCAACATGTGAATGTCATTAAAGTATTTATTTTCTTCATCATAGGTGAAACTCAGTTGAGCTGGCTACAGGATCCTGGTTTGAAAGTTATTTTGTTTAAGGAGATTAAAAGTTAATGACCACCCTCTTCTAGCTTGAAGGTTTCAGCAGAGAGCTTTGCAGTCATCCTAATGTTCTTTCCCTTGTAGGTTATGGTTTTCTTATGTCTTGCAGATGGCAGAACTTTCTTCTTTATATTGACTTTGGTAAAGCTAATTATAATGTGTCTATGAGAATTTTTATTTGGATTGTGTCATGCCAGTGTTCTGAAACAGTCTGCTATCTGGATTTCAGAATCTCTTAGCATGTCTGGAAAATTCTCTTTGATTATTTCATAAAGTAAAGTTTCTGTATACTTCATAGCTACCTCATCACCTTCAGGTATTCCTAAAAGTTGAATATTATTAGATCTCTTTGAATTATCCCAGTGCTCTCTGAGAGAATGATCTGTTTTTGCTCTCCACTTTTTTCCTCATTGAGCATTTGTGAGCATTCAAAAGCTTTTTTTTTCAATGTCAGAGATCCTTTCTTTTGCCTGTTCCATTCTGTTACTGAGGGATAATACTGTATTTCTCAGATCTTTGAGGGCTGCAAGTTCTTGCCTCAATGTGTCAAAATCTTTGGTGGTTTTTGTCTTTGAATTCGTTGAATTCTTGAGACATCTTTTGAATTACTCTTTGAAATTCTAATTCCATCCTTACTTACATTCTCTTGATCTTATTTGCATTTTAAATTCTGAATTTGATTTCAGATATCTCAGCCATTTGTTTGTGAATGGGACCTTGTGCTGTATCTGCCATACCGTTCCTTGGGAGAGTTTATCTATTCTGATTATTCATGTTGCCAGTTTTTCCTCTGATTCCACCTCATGATTGTTTTTCACCATTGGCTAGATGGGCAGGTAAGGTGAAATTGGATTGGTAATTCCTGGGGTTGTGGTTAACCAGCCTTTTGTCAAGGATCTGGGACTGACGTTTTCAGCTTTTTCCCTATAGCTTTGCAAATGACCTGCACAGTACTAAAGTCTAAGGCTGAGGAAACCTGCTCTGTATGGTGGGGGTAGGTGGCTCTGTTTTGTAATCAGCTGGTTCTTTTCCGATCCTAGTAGATCAGTGACTCTGGTAAAGTCTTAGCTATGGAGAAATACAAGTAATTAAGACAGTCCACCCCACCGTGGACAACAACTGGAAGAGGAAAATCTTCCTTTCCTGTTGCCACACAGCCAGGATATCACCCGAGAGGGTCCTTGGGAGATTGGCCCAGGGTAGGAGTTCCAAACCAATTGACCCAGTCAGTATGAACTCTAAAGTGGGAGAGTTTGAAAGGTCTCCAGCAACTAGATGGCAGAGGTCTACTAGCTGCTCAAATTTGGCTCACTCTGGTGCTCTGTGGAGTCAAAAAGTCCTGCCCAATACAGTTGGACCAGGGGGCTAAGTCTCTTTCTCCACTTTACTCCTCTTTCACACCCAGCCACTGGTGATCCCACAGGGCTGAGGTTCTGCTCCCTCCATTAAGCAGGTGTGCTGGGCTTTGAGCCTGTCAGAGTCAAAGGAAGGTGAACACCCCCACAGCCTGGCCACTACACTCCCCTACCAGCCAGCTGGAGGAGATGAGGCCTGCCTGCCTCAGGTACTCAGTAGCCACTTGTGAGTGTTCCACTTGGACTCAGTCTCATCTTGAGGGTAACAAGTCAGCAAACTCTTTTCTCCCTCAGCCACCGCACCTTTGCCCCTGCCACTCTTCAGTGCCAGTATCCCTATAGAGTGAGTTCTGGTTTCCTCTTGCCAGACACCTCCTCAGAGTTGGGGAGGTGTCTCTTCAAGATCAGACCCTAGTGGGATTGCTCTATTGTTGGTGGATATTTGTGGGAAGTGACTCTGTGCAGCTCCCAGGCCACTGCCACAGCCAGAGAATTATGGCTGTAGGAGCAGCTCCAGGAGCACAGTGAACACAGATCCTGCAGCAGGGCGGGGTATGCTGCACACAGTTCTGACAGTCCCTGGTGCCTGGTGACTTAGGCAAGAAGATTGCTTTGCATGGTGGGGTGCAGGGCACGGGAAGCATAGCTCTAGCAGTCTCTGGTTGGGTGGGGGGTAGGGCACTTGGTATATAATTCAGATCTGAGTACTTACTATAAGCCCTGGGTGGTTTTATCAAATTACTCATCGTTTGTCTGAAAAAGTCTTTATTTCTCCCTCATATGGGGAACTTAGTTTTGCATGATACAAAATTCTAGGGTTGCCATTGTTCTGTTTATGAAGCTTGGGAGAATCTTAAGCTGTACTACAAGCTATAGTGGTCAAGGCAGCATAGTACTGGCACAAAAATACAGACATAGACATTTGGAATCAAATAGAAAACAAGGAAATGAAACCAACAACTTACAAGTACCTAATCTTTGATAAACCAAACAAGAACATACACTGGGGGAAAGAATCCCTATTCAATAAGTGGTGTTGGGAGAACTGGATATCCACATGCAAAAAACTGAAACTGGACCCGCACCTCTCTCCATTCACAAAAATTGATTCAAGACAGATAAAGGATTTAAATTTAAGGCAGAAAATGTTAAAAAAAAAAAAAACCTTCAAAGAAAGCATAGGAGAAACACTGGAAGATAATGGCCTGGGAAAAGACTTTATGGAAAAGATTGCCATGGCAATTGCAACAATAGTTAAAATAAACAAATGGAACTTAATTAAACCGAAAAGCTTCTGTACAGCTAAGGAGACCACAACCAAAGCAAATAGACAACCTACACATTGGGAAAGGATATTTCCATATTTTGAATCAGACAAAAGCTTAATAACTAGGATTTACAGAGAACTTAAATTAATTCACATGAAAAAGCCAATAATCCCATATATCAATGGAGAAAAGAGATGAACCGAACCTTCTCTCAAGAAAACAGATGAATGGCTAGCAAACATATCAAAAAATTCTCATCATCCTTAATTATTAGAGAAATGAAAATAAAAACCTTTCTGAGATATAATTTAACCCCAGTGAGAATGGCCCACATAACAAAATCTCAAAACTGCACATGCTGGCACAGATGTGGAGAGAAAGGAACACTTTTACACTACTGGTGGGACTGTAAACTAATACAACCTTTTTGGAAGGAAGTATGGAGAAACTTTAAAGAACTCAAGCTAGACCTCCCATTTGATCCTGCAATCCCATTATTGGGCATCTATCCAGAAGGGAAAAAAAAAAAACAAAAAACTTTTATCTTAAGGACATTTGTACTAGACTGTTTATCACAGCTCAATTTACAATCACCAGAATGTGGAAACAGCCTAAATAACTCCCAACCCAGGAATGGATTAACAAGCTGTGGTACATGTATACTATTAAATATTATTATTCAGCCATTAAAAAAATGGAGACGTCACAGCATTTGTATTAACCTGGATGGAAGTGAAACACATTCTTAGTAAAGTATCAAAAGCATGGAAAGCATGAATTATATGTATCCAATCTTCATTTGAGGACAATAAATAACAATTAATGACATGGTAGTGGTGTGGAAAAGAAAGAGCAGAGAGAGAGAGAAGGAGGGAGGGAGGTGGGAGAAAGGAAGAGCAGAGAGAGGGAAGGAGGGGAGGGTGTGGGGTCTCAGTGTGTAACACATCTTGTACCCTCAATGAATCCCCAAAAATAACTTTAAAAAAAGAAGGTTGGGAGAAAGTAGAGGATAGCAGATGGGAGACAGGTCCTTTGCAGCCACACATGGTGAGATAGGGAAGAAAGGACTCTGGCCTCCTCTGGCTGGGGAGTCCTGCTCAGTAACATCACTGCTTGGGCACAGAGAAGCATCAGGAGACTCCAGGACAGTGAAGATTTGGAACAGAGGGAAGTACTTACATGCCAGCAGAGGCAGATCTGGTTCAGCAGTTTTCAGACAGAGAGGGCCTGCCCTGCAGGGAATTTTTGTTTTTTGTTTTTTTTTAATTTTTGGACATGAGCACTTGATGGAGTTACCTTGGGAAAGGTTGGGTGAGCAACTGATCTTAAACAACACAAACAGCACCCCGGGGCAGGAACTAAGCTGCTAGGCAGAGCAGAGCTCTCATTGTTTGACTGTTGAACCAGGTGAAGTGACTGTGAGAGAGCAGCCTTGCAGAATCAGCCCTTTTGTGTCACACCTGCTAAGCTAGGTAGCCACCTGTAGGGAGACTTTAGTAGCACATGCTTTCCTGGGAATGAAACTGCATGACCAAGGGACATGGTTTGGAAAGATCAAGTCGTGTCTATTAAGTGGGCTTATGAGAGCTTCAGGCTCACAAACCTGTGGGGTTTGAAGGCAAATAAATCAGGAAGAGAGGCCTAGTCCTACGTTGCACGATAGAGGTGTCCAGTCTCCATCTTATACAGCTGTACCAGTGTTGTGGTTAGCATCTTGTACCCCAGAACATCACGTGTTGTCTAAACAATATGTGGCTATATATATATATGTATTTTTTTTCTTTTTAAACATCTTTTTCAAATTTTTTACCCTAAATTTTTCTTTTTCTTTCTTTTTCTTTTGTCATTATAACTTTGCACTGTTTCCATCTTCAGTAGGGATTCTTTTTTTTTTTTTTAAGGATTTTTTTTTTTTATTAAATCATACCAGTATACATTAATACTATCATGGGGTAAAGTGTATTGTTTCTGTATACAATTTGAAATACATTCATCCAATTGGTTAAGATAGCCTTCATGTCTTTTTCTTAGTTATTGTGTTAAGACATTTATATTCTACATTTAGATACTCAGAACTGGACATCATAAATTTTCTAAAGCTCTTCCTTCTCAACTCTCTTACTTGTTGAATCTACATAGAGTCCAAAGTTTTAGTTGGCTCAGAATACAAAAAAGAAGCTCTCACCTGTCTGTTTTGTTGTCACCCAGGGAGTCTTGCAAACCTGACATTTCAAAATGGCCAAAGCAGTGGAGGGTTTTAAAGTTGCTTTTTTGATGGTGATGACTTACAAAAGGATGGAAATCAGGATACTTTGCAATTACAGACTGTTTTGTATTTCTGAAGTGCTCCTCATTTCAACGTCACTCTCTTCTTCCTTTGTACTTTCCTGGGACCTGTCTCCCCCTAAGCAGAAAACCCACATCAGCAGTTTCTCACACACCTGCTCCAGGTTCCTCTCCTCTTCCAGGAAGGCCTCCTGGGTTTCCTGAATCCATCCTGATCCTTCCTTTCTCTGAACCCACTGTATCTCATTATTTATGTCATTCATTTGTGACATCTCTTGCTATAATTTTAGGGAAGAATAAATTTTTACTTGTTTATGACAAAAAAAAGAAAAAGAAACTTGAGAAGGAAGAAAATGACCAATGTCTTATTCCTTAAACTATTTAAGATAACATCTCACATATAAAATTTGAGGAAAAAATGGGAGGGTTTGCACAGGAGAGTCATTATCACGCTCACCTTCTGTATGAAAAAGTTAAAGCGCACCACTTGGGAATGGAGGGAAATATTGCACTGGCTTGAGGTGTAGAAGAAGGTGAAAAAACAAGGACAAACTATTTAAAGATAGGCAAAGTAAAAGGAGACTGTCCAAGACAAAAGAGAAGAAAAAGAAAGAGAAAGGGAACAAAGGGAAGAGATTTACCGACTCGAGGGCTGACATGAATAGATATCTTTGCTATTTTTTCTTTTTGAGATAGAGTCTCACTTTGTCACCCTGGGTAGAGCCCTGTGGCATCATCATAACTCACAGCAATCTCAGACTCTTGGACTCAAGCAATTCTCTTGCCTGAGCCTCCCAAATAGCTAGGACTACAGGTGCCTGCCACAATGCCTGGCCATTTTTTTTCCTATTTTTAGTAGAGGTGGGGGTCTCACTCTTGCTCAGGCAGGTCTCAAACTCCTGAGTTCAAGTGACCCACCTGCCTCAGCCTCTCAGAATACTAGGATTACAAACGTGAGCCACCATGCCCAGCAGACTGGGTTTGTTTTGTTTTGTTTTTTAAAGAGGAGGATAAAGACAGGGGGGGAAAGGGCAGAAAAGCATTTTTTATAATCTCCTTAAGAAAATGTGTGATGCCAACCAGAATAGCTAATTTGGGTATTGGGAAGTAGAGAAGAAATGCGGAAGGCTCCAGTCCTTAGTCAAAGGTAAGAGAACTGAGAAAAGTAAACAGAAGGATAAAGGGGAAGGAAAGAGGGAAGTGGTCGGATCCTTTTTTAGTTCGTTTTTTTTGTTGTTGTTATGAATATTATTCCAAATGAAATCAGTTTTCGACTACCTTGCAAAATCAAAGAGAAAAAAGAAAACCACAATAAAAGGAACTTAGGGTCCAGATTATGCTTTTCTTGCTAGAATATTTTACTATACTTCTGATGTTACTTCCATCTTCTGCTTTATTCTCTAACAGTGATGTAGACTGAAATAGCACCCTAAGATACTGCATGTATTTTTGTCAGAAATACAGTGTAGGCTCAGCGCCTGTAGCAGCACATTGGTTATGGCGCCAGCCACATACACTGAGGCTGACAGTTCGAAACCCACCCGGGTCTGCTAAACAACAATGACAACTGCAGCAAAAAAATAGCCGGGCATTGTGGAAGGTGCTTGGTGTCCCAGCTACTTGGGAGGCTGAGGCAAGAGAATTGCTTAAGCCCAAGAGTTTGAGGTTGCTGTGAGCTGTGATGCCACAGCACTCTACTGAAGGCGACATAATGAGACTCTGTCTCAAACAAAAAAAAAGAAATGAAGTTTAGATAATTTTAGCCAAAACATCTGAATGTGTTCCAGTTCTTTTTAAACGTTTTAAATGAAAACTTTTAAATGACTGTCTAATCTAACAAAGTCTTATGATCATCTCAAGTTTTATTTTTTATTTAAAAAAAAATTTTTTTTTTT
>CAUYQV010099581.1:0-98618 GCA_963574575.1 Galagoides demidoff | reverse complement strand
GAGTACAAGAAGGACTTTGAGAAGTGGAAGACCAAGTTCAGCAGCCCAGTGGACATGCTGGGGGTGGTGCTGGCCAAGAAGTGCCAGACCCTGGTCAGCGATGTGGACTACAAGAACTACCTGCACCAGTGGACGTGTCTGCCCGACCAGAATGACGTCATCCATGCCCGGCAGGCTTATGACCTCCAGAGCGATGTAAGTGCAGCATCCATAATGGAGCTTTGGGTAGAAATGATTGAAACTGGGTGAATGTTTACTTTCATATACAATCCATTGACCTTTTCAAGTTAAGATGTATTGGTCAGTGAATGAGATTTGAATTAGAATACAGTTTATTGCCTTAGTCTGAGTACACTGATAGGCTTCATAAGGAAATAAAATTGTCAGGGGAGACTTGATCTTATAAAAACAAAACCAGAATTAAATCATGTTAGGACTTAGGGTCCACTAGAGGGAGACATTTTCTTGAATTCTTTTAAAGAAAAAAACATTTTCATTTAAAAAAGAAAATTAATTTGGAATTTGATTTTGATTTCCTTATAAAACAAGTGAGGTTCTAACTATAGAATGCTAATGCACACTACAATGCTAAGTATTATTCTTCTGAAATAAAAGAAGTTGCTGTGCCCAGAAGCTATGGGACTGTTTCACGGGTCCTTCCTTTTCTTTGTGTGGCTGTCTTTATGGAGGGGCCACATAGGACCTGGGGCCTATTGGAAGCAGATGCGCTATCTCAGATCTGGGTGTGAGCAGCACATTTCCTGCGTGATATATTTTATAAACATTTGAAGGAATTAAAGCATCAGAGAGCTTTGGAGAATAAAACTAATTCATCATAATTATGCATTAATTGCTTGTTCCTAGAAACTTACAGCCCACCTGAGAAAACTCCCACGTCTGTTCTGTAGCTTTTGACATACAGAACTCTGTGTTTTGCAATCTCTCCAAAAAGAAAGGCTCTGCCTGCAGATAAAAAGGAGTTTAAAAGGGTTGATGTCACCCACAGAGTGACAACCCTGACAGACTGCTTGCCATCTGTGTATTTGTTGGGCACCTTCCCTAGATTGCCTTCCTCGGTCTGTGATACAGCCTTTGTAATGTGGGAAATATTTGAAAGTTAAACGTGCTCCAGAGGTACAAAATGTTATTGTTTTCATTCTCACTGTTGTTACTTAGGACCAGTAATTAGTCAGTGCAGGGCACTTTTAACAGGCTATTTGTCTAGACTGCAAAATACCAGTTGTTACTTTCTACTTGGTTGCTGTTACAGGTGAAATCCTTCCAAGGAGCTGAGCCAAGGTCCAATACCATGGATGTAAATTAGTTACCAATACTTAATGGGCATATAAAAATCATTAGCAAAAAAAAATACGAATTAAAATAATGTAACAATAATGACATGGCAAGATAATTCTGTAAAGGAGTCTGTGCTTCCATCCTGAGGGAAGAGACTGGGAACCCAGGCTAATGAAATGGTCATTTACTTCCCTGAATCACAGACAGGGTTATGGCTGTCGAGGGTTTGCCTGAGAGCTTCAGAGATTCTACATCATTATTTTAACTTCTCTATCTCTTTTTAAGAGATCATTCCATATATTTTGAAATTAAGAAAAACTACATGGAAGGCAATAATAATCCAGTATTATCTAACCACTAGAAAACCCCACTTCTGTTTCTATAATTTATCCACCCACATTGCTTCATGGGCTACTTTTTCTTTTAACATTCTATTAACGACACTTTGACATGTCATCCATATTCTTTAAAAATGAGGCTTTTAATAGCTACAGAGTGTTTCATTTGGCTAGGCCTAAAATTGTGTTCCTGACAGCCAGTTGTCGGACACGGTGCGGGTGCTCTCAGTCTGAGCTGGCATTCTTTTCCTGCACATGGACATTGTAATTGTGATCATATCCACTCAACCTACCGATTTTGATCATTCTGCTCTTAAGAACTTGAAATATTTGATAACTTTTTATTTTGGCAAAGAGACATTTCTGGGTCATTTTTGAACATAGTTGCTCTTTTAGTCTGTCTAATACAGTGAGGTTATTTTCTATAAAAAGAAAATAGAATTTCACTTTATTATTGATTCTATTTCCCCTAAATCTTTTGGTCTTAATGAAGAGTTTCTGCCATTTTCCTCTTCTCAGAATATTTACAAGTCAGATCTCCAGTGGCTGAAAGGCATCGGCTGGGTCCCCATTGGGTCTCTCGATGAGGTCAAGTGCAAGAGAGCCGCGGAAATACTGAGCGACAACATCTACCGCCAGCCTCCAGACCAGCTAAAGTTTACTAGCGTGACTGACTCTCTGGAGCAGGTGCTGGCCAAGAACAACGCCATCACCATGAACAAGGTGAGCCCCGGCTGCCTCAAGCTTTTCCAAGATGCCAAAAGATACTGTTACGCTTTAATGACAGGTGGAGGCAAAGTTATCCATGAAGATACAGAGTCACCTGTACGGTTTAAATTACATATGTGAGATCCTCTAAGTGATTTCCCTTATTCCTGGTTTCAATCTCGATAACTAGCAATAAGACTCAAACTTCCAACTCTGGCTCTTTTTCCTAACTAGGTCAATATTAACCTTACTTTAATTTGACCTTCTGTAATTCTGATTTCAAATGACTTTTGATCAATATCTTATCTTCTTTTGTAGCGTTTATACACAGAGGCCTGGGACAAAGACAAAACTCAGGTTCATATAATGCCTGATACACCAGAGATCATGTTGGCAAGGCAGAACAAAATCAACTACAGCGAGGTAGGGACAAAATTCCGTGGTGCTATACTTAAACTTTGTTGTTGTAATTTGTTTTCAGTACTTAGTTTGTGGAGACTCTGGGGCCTTAGCTGTGCCTGCCTGTAGCTCTTTCATATGAACACTCAGCCCATCCAACTTTTCATCTCTGGGCTGAATATTATGTTTTATAGGATTTCACAGGCAAACTGAAGTTACACTGTCTTTTCTGTTTATGGCCATTTCCAGTGTGGGTCAGTGGAACTGAGTAGCATTTTTGATATTTCCAAGGGGATAGGATTATCAGATAAAATGCTAGGCCATTATTTATACTAAAGCATTATTTGTTAATCATCTGAAACTGAGTTCAACTGGGTATACTTATTTTTATTTTCTAAATCTGTTACCCTTACTAAAGTGGGCTGTACTAATGGGTACCTCTTTTCCACTTGGATCCCGAATAAAATTAAGAAATAAAACAAAGCAGTAGACATAGAAGTCAAAATTTCTCTCTCTTTTTTTTTACTTCTAAAGTTAAGTTAAAAGACACATTTGTCTGGGAGCCAAATGAGCCTGCTAATTGAATACCAGAATTAGGTTTCCCTCCCCAGACCCAGCTGCTTGGGGGCAGGTGATCCCCCACCAGCAGTGTGGCTCTGGTTAGGGCACAAAGAAGCAGAGGTAGACATAAGGATGGACCCAAGAGGAGAGGCGAAGAGCTGGGCAGGGCATGCTGACCAATCCCATCCCTACCAGTTAGGTATCAGTCAGTCATTGTGCCCTCCAGGGCAGAGAGAATAAAGGGACAGAGAAAGGCCACAGGTAAAATGATTGAGCTGCTTTTCTAGAAAGGAAACCTTCAATGTGGGGGAAAGTTCTCTATCAACAGCACTGACTACTGAATTTTTAATTTTCTTTATTTTTTCTTTTGATTACTAAATTTTTAAAAAGCAAAACATAAACCAACATGATACAGGTAAAATATAGCATCTTAAAGTTGTTATTATAGGCAGGTTAACTATATGTTGTTATGTTTTATTGTGTAAAAACATTATAAAATGTTACATGATTTTTATCAAATGTTAAGTCATTAACAAAGACTTAAATGTATGTATTTCTACATCTAAATGAATAATAATGCCAAACATTGTTATCATTTTATTTTCATTTAGCAGTATATATGGATTGATGCTTCATTCATCAATCTATATTACGAGGTTATGTTAATCTATGTTGACGTATGTACGTCATATTCTATGTGTGGTATTAATCTATACTGATATATAATAGAATGCTGTATCAATTTTTGTCAATATTCATTGATATGTTCCATTTGTTTCTAATGTTATATCGTATTTTTTGTCAGGCTATGACTTATTTGCTTTCCACTATTGCCAGAAACTTAGGTTGTTTCCAGTTTCTGTCCTTTTTTAAGTTATCTGGTGTACATCTCTGGATAATCCACAGATTGTGCCTGTCGAGCCTTTAGATTTAATTCTCCTTAATCCTTCTATAGAGTCTGTACAAACTTGCCAATGAAGAGGCAAAGAAGAAGGGCTATGATCTGCGAAGTGACGCCATCCCCATCGTGGCAGCCAAGGCCTCCAGGGACATCATCAGTGATGTGAGTGGCAATACCCCAGACATTTACATGGACAGCTACTCAGGAGGCAGAATAATTACTATCATAGGAAGATGCTTCTGGGTGCCACTTAGACCACACTTATTGACTTATTTTTCTATACCAAAGATTTTTTTTCATTTGGAAAAAATTCATATTTTTAATTCCGAAAGACTTTAGCATCCAGGTTCTATAGGAAGTGAGATGTCCTAAACTTTGGTATAAAATCGAATTTCATTTTATAGTTTTTTATATCTATAATTATGAGAAACTCATTTCCGTACTTTTAGCATGGAGCCTCATAGAAATTTTAAAGATTCCAGTTTAAAGGAAAAGGTTGGTAACACATATCAGTTCAACATCAGATAGAGCTGGTATAGTCAAGTCTAGGAAAATTTACTTTACCTCAAACCTGCTTTGTATTTTTGCCAACTCTTTCTTTGAAAAATTACCTTAGAGACTTCCTTTTAGTTCTTTTTAAAATGAAAATAGAAAGACAAAGACAAACAACCAAAAACAACAAATTGGTGGGCCTGATTTCTCCTGCTGTCTCAGAAAGAAGTGGGTCCTTTGGTGGTGAAGGGAGACTTCTGTCTAAGTTGTGATTTGTATGGTATTGTTGCCTGAAGCAGAGGGAGCATATCCAGAGTCAGACCCTCCTGCACCACCAACAAAATGCTTTTTAGCAGGTATATGGTCCACTTTCTCCCGTGAGGAGTTACAAGCAAACCTCAGCCAAATTCGGTATCTGACAGAGCAGGGCTTGTGGGATGGAGACATAATCCAAACTCAGGTCAGGGAGTCATGTGACCCAGTGAAAGTCAGCAGAGCCAGATTTGGGAGGGGTGATGGGTAGTTTGGTGGGGCGTGAAATGGTTTCTGTGGACTCAGGAATAGTATTCTCAAAATCATATGGAAGATTTCTGGGTTAGGGATTTCACCCTAATGTGTAATATCCATGATCTTCTGAAAAGGGTTGCTTCCTTCATTTCTAGAAACATATTGTCTCCAAACCACAGGACTTTGTAGTTTGGTCTATCTTTTCATTAGACCAGTCCCATTAGACTATTGCCGTGAAGTCTAATCAGAGTTTAGGATGAGGAGATAACTTGGTATTCAGATGCTTCCATTTCACTGCAATAATTAGCAACTTTCAGCCAGGACACAATCGCTCACATCTGTAATCCTAACACTCTGGGAGGCTGAGGCAGGTGGATGGCTTGAGTTCAGGAGTTCAAGACCAGCCTGAGCAACAATGAGAACCCAATTCCAAAAAAAACTAGTCAGGCATTGTGATGGGTGCCTGTAGTCCTAGGTACTAAGGAGGCTAAGGCAGGAGGATCACTTGAGCCCAAGAGTTTGAGGTTGCTGTGAGCTAGGATGCTACTGCACTCTACTGAGGGTGACAAAGTGAGACTCTGTCTCAAAACAAACAAACAAAAAACAGAATTAGCAATTTTCAAATAATGAAGTTTTCAATTAATAAGACTTCTACTCATTTCTGCTCATTTTTGTTTCTGAAATGAACTTTTTATATCAGTACAAATACAAAGATGGTTACCGCAAGCAGCTTGGCCACCACATTGGAGCCAGGGACATCAAAGATGACCCCAAGATGATGTGGTCCATGCACGTGGCCAAGATCCAGAGTGACAGAGAGTACAAGAAGGACTTTGAGAAGTGGAAGACCAAGTTCAGTAGCCCAGTGGACATGCTGGGGGTGGTGCTGGCCAAGAAGTGCCAGACCCTGGTCAGCGATGTGGACTACAAGAACTACCTGCACCAGTGGACGTGTCTGCCCGACCAGAATGACGTCATCCATGCCCGGCAGGCCTATGACCTCCAGAGTGATGTGAGTGCATGAGGACCATGGAAACCATGTTTATGATAAGCAACACATAGACAGTGGTCTCGATCGGATAAAACCCTATGAAGGGATGACACCCCTTCTCTCTGCTCCCCATTTGTTAGGCCTCTCGGCCCCTGATGTGTTTTAGAGAAAGAGGCCATAACACCATGAGAGTATACCAATTTGATTTGTATATTTTAAAAGACACAGACATGAAATTTGATTATCTAAACTTTCCAGTCCTTTTCTTTTTCATTTTTAAAATAAATCAAGTGTCAAAAGCACTCCAGTAATGCTTGCTTTTGTGTTTGACCTCACTAGAACGTTTATAAATCCGATCTTCAGTGGTTGAGAGGCATTGGCTGGGTCCCCATTGGATCTATAGATGATGTCAAGTGCAAGAGAGCAGCAGAAATATTGAGCGACACCATCTACCGCCAGCCTCCAGACCAGCTGAAGTTTACTAGTGTGACTGATTCTCTGGAGCAGGTGCTGGCTAAGAACAACGCCATCACCATGAATAAGGTGAGATCCCAATCTGGAAAAAAATAAAATAGGGTTGTATGTCTTTTAGAGTACCTATGGTTAAGTTAGTCTTTTTTGTTTTATCCAATTAAACTGCTATCCAATGTATAGTGATGTGGTTGAGTTCTCTAGCCTGTTACATAAGGATTCCCAAGATGTATAGGAGCATTTCTGCTCTAACATCTCTTGTGAAATAGCCAGAGTTAAGAATACAACAGCTATTTTGGGTTCAAATTGTTTGAAGTGTACGAGAATTAGTCATACATTCTTTGGTATCAAGGTTTTTTCTTGCTGGGTACATATTTAGGTAAGCATAGAACAAACTAGTAAGATGCAGATCTCCATGACATTTATCAAAAAGAAATCTAGATGTGGCATATCAGGTACATTTGCAGTTAATAAACAAACTAACAACATTAAACAAACAAAACCAGGGGGAGGATTGGTTAATGCAGCCATGGTACAGATATGCATGTGTGTGTGTGCTTGGGAAATACTTGCTTTTAATGTAATTGTGTAATGTAATTGGTGTGGGGGTCATCTGGTTACCAAACACACCTATGATCATGTGCCTGTGGTCGATTGTACACACAAACACATACACACACAGAGATTTTTTTCTTTTTATAACTTAATATGCATTTATATTTAGTTATGTAGAAATCAAAGGGGTTGGAAAGTGTGCTAACACACAGCACAGATAGCAAGGAAGCTGACTTTCATTTGTGATGATTTCTTAACTGAAAACTCTGTTTACAATCATTTTCCTAATTCATCGACTTTTTTATTCTTCATAGCGCTTGTACACAGAAGCCTGGGACAAAGACAAGACCCAAGTTCATATTATGCCTGATACACCTGAAATTATGTTGGCAAAGCAAAATAAAATAAATTACAGTGCGGTAAGGCCATTTGTTTTATTTCTTTGATCTGATCATGGTGATTTTTGCTGAATCACTGGAAATGATTCAGAATTATGAAGTCAATCCTCATGGAGGCCAATTAACTTAGTTTTGATATTTTTATATCTATTTTCTTACCTCGAATTGTACATATTATTTTACCTTAAAAATAGGTAGATAGATTGATAAATATGTAATCACAAAAATGTTTATCAGGAAGGGAAAAACTCCTCAAAATTAACTATTAATGTCTGAAATGTATCATAATTTTAATTTAAAATAATTATTGTGATTTATCAAATCACTACTTATTTCAGAATTTGTACTGTAAGTTTGTTTTCTGTAATTATCTCATCTATAAACTGGGTTAAAAATGCCCATCTTGACAAATTTTTATAAAGACTTAAGGAGGTTAAAAATATACCATACTCAGTATGAAGCCTGGTGCAAAAGAGTTGTTTAATAAATTTTAATTTCTTGCCTTTATGCTTGAGTCACCATGAAAATTAGACTTATTTAATATGCTCAAAATAACTTGAGGTTTATTTACAAGAACTGAAATGAGCATTCTTAAATTCAGCTTATTTCAAAATTGCCTGAGGACAATAAAATTCATTCTTTTATGAACTATTTCCAGCTTCATTTGTCGCACATCTTTGCAGTCCAGAAATACTGCTGTATAAATAGCTTCTTGTTCAATTGCTTTTGCCAAAGTCAAGAATTTATATGGTTGATTCCAGAAGAATACTAATTTTCCTACGTGTTTATCTGTCTTCATTTTTTAAAAAAGCACAATAGAAGGACAGAGTTTTCTTCAGTTTCAGAATATTGGAAAAATTAATTACTCATTTTCAAGACTTGACCAAATAGCCAGGCAAGGTGGCTCATGCCTATAATCCTAGCACTCTGGGAGGATGAGGCTGGCGGATTACCTGAGGTCAGGAGTTTAAGACCAGCCTGAGCAAGAGTGAAACCCTGTCTCTAATAATAATAATAATAACAGCCAGGTGTAGCAGGCACCCATAGTCCTAGCTACTTGGGAGGCTAGGGCAAGAGAATTGCTCGAGTACAAGAGTCTGAGGTTGCTGTGAGCTATGATGCCATAGCACTCTACCGAGGGCCACAAAATAAGACTCTGTCTCAAAATAAAATAAAATGGGCAGCATCTATGGCTCAGTGAGTAGGGCGCCGGCCTCATATACCGAGGGTGGCAGGTTCAAACCCAGCCCTGGCAAAACTGCAACAAAAAAATAACCGGGCGTTATGGTGGGCATCTGTGGTCCCAGCTACTCGGGAGGCTGAGGCAAGAGAATCACGTAGGCCTAGGAGCTGGAGATTGCTGTGAGCTGTGTGATGCCACAGCACTGTACCAAGGGCGATAATGTGAGACTCTCAAAATAAATAAATAAATAAAATAAAATGAAAGCCACCAGACTAGGCCCAAATCATTTTATAAAAGGGACTTGACCACATTTATTATTTTACTCATATTAATTACTCTTGCTTATAATAATGTAGCTTTAAAGAGGAGGCACACTTATATCAAATAACCATGACAAGTAAAATGAAAAGGATGTGATTTTTCTTTCTGCACCATGGTAAAACAGACCAAAAGATGAGCCTGATCACAAATATTTGATTGGCCTTGGCTTCAGTCACTTGTGAACGAGCAGCTTTCTCTTGGCCACAGAGTTTCTCAGTTGGATGTGCTTCCCTGGGAGGTTCCCTACCCCAGGCAGATAAAGTTAGTTTCTATCCCAGACTGTAATGAAGCTCATAAGCTCTCCCATTTATTTACACTAAGGAATCTGGTAATTTTCCAGACTGGTAAGAGGAAATTAGGCTATTTCTTAAGTCTAAAATTTTTGTCTGGATTTACTTTCTTTAAAATGTCATGATGAGAGGGGCACAACAACTACAACTTGGACCCTACCTAACAAAACCAAATTATCATCTGTACCGTCATATTAATCTGAAATACAATAATTTTTTAAAAAATTATGATCATATTAATTCCCTAAGAACTGTCTTCTGAAGATTAGACTTCACAACAGCCCCCCCTGAATTTGTTTTCAGACCCTGGTCAGTGGTACCTTTATCCCACACTTCATGGATGTAAAATAAGATAAAACACATGCATCTTGTTTTTTCTCTTAAATTCTCATTTAACTATTTCTAGTTTTCTTGGGTAACAAGCTGTAAAATGTAGCCTTGCTGATAGCTAAAGTGCTTTCTTCTTTGAAGCACTGTGTCTTTTTCAAATGTTGGAAGAATCATAGAACTGTTTGCCCTGAAGCCATGAGGGCTTCCAACTTACAATATAAAAGATGTTGAAGATTTAGTCTTCAAAATAATTAATAGATAAAATATTTGATTCTCCAGTTTTGAAAGCAACATTTCTAGAAATTTTCAAGAAAATAAAACAAATACCCACTGGATTTTACCTAGAGATATAAGATTTATTCTTATCTTTGCTTTAGATTTTTCTTATAAAATCTCACCTTGAAAGGATGCAAACTGATGCCTCTTAGTAATCTACTTTATAAATATATCGTAATGTGCCTCTAGGACTCTTAAGTCATTGAAAAATAAGTGCCTCTGTATCATAGTTAAAATGCAGACGTGATTCTATACAAAGTAGAAAGCAAAAACCCTATAAAATTATAGATTATTGTTGTTTTCCCGTAAAACAAAAAGTTATTTCTAAGTGCTTTTCCAGAACTACCTAGTGATACTGTGTCTGCTTTAACTAATTCAGGAATTCTCCTAATGGAAGAAAGGGGGAAACTAAAATTAAAGATTAAATAATTCAGTTGTAGGCTGATGTAAGAGCCATGTCTCTGTATTTGGGTATAGAGATGAACTACCTTCAAACTTCAGCTACCCTTGATTATGCGAAGGCTTTCTCAGGGGTATTCCAGCATGGATCATGTTAGTAAATCCGTTAACATAGCTTCAATTTTCATATGTATATTTTTCTAAATTATCTACCTCAGAAGACCCCTGCAATTTAAGTGATGTTTCACTTCCTTCGAAGTCACTCTTCTTTCCTTTAAAATAAGAAAGGTATCCCTTAAAGGTCTGAAAAGAAATTAGACAACTTACTCCTACTCAATCTCTTGAAGTGATTTCTGGATAGAAAGACAACATTGCTATAAAGAACGTTATTGGGACAATTGGTGAAATTTGAATATTCACTGTATATTAAACAATGAAAGAGAATAATATTAGACAGTAATATTGTGTCATATTAAATTTCATGAATTTGATAAATAAGGTATATTCTGTTATGTAAAAATCTCTATATTCTTAGGAGATACATTCATTGTACGGCATTGAGGGATGAAGGCCATGATAGGTACAATTTTCTCTTAATCAGTTGAACAGTTGAAAATAGAAGAAAAAAGAAGAAATATACCCCACACACACATAAAAAGAGAAAGAGAGAAAAATCAAATATGGCAAAAAAGTTAATAAATTGGATATGTGGGTATTCATTGTACCATTTTTGTAACTTTTCTGTAGGTTTGAAATTTTTCAAAAAGCGGAAACTATGCATTTCTAAATATCGAATCATACATTACCATATTTAACTAAGTATTATTTTATAAAGATTTCATTTTTCAAAGGAAGGAAAAGAAAAGGCATGTAAACCCTGGTAGTTGCTGCAATATATACCGAGAGTATTAAAACAACAAAACCCCCTGCCAAACAGACAATTTAGATCCTTAGAGCCTATCAAAACTTTCTGAATCAAAGCACTGTGAGCTCCTGTAATTTCAAAATCTCATTAAGAGATATAGTAAATTTCAATTTTTATGTTTAAAAAACTATCAAAGTATATATTTATTTTGATTTATTGAACCAATATTAGTGATTATTTTTAAATTTATCTTATTTTAAGAGGATACAGAATTGGTTAAAATTCCTGTAAGTGGCTCACAAGCATAAAGACTAAAGAATACTGGTAGAGACGATTTATCAGTTAATGCATGGTTTTCAAACTATGCCTCCATGGAACACTTGTGTTTTGGCCTCTGTGTGCATTTGTCCTGCCACAGGACAGAGCAGTGGTGGTATTTTCTCGATTCACAGAAAAATTAATGAATAGAATTTTATCAAGCTTGTGTTTTTCAGATCTTTGGTACCTGCTATGCCTGTCTCTGCTAACTATTTCCAGCAGCTGAAAAAATGAATAAATAGGAGGCAAATCAATATTAGCAGAGAAATTCAGAAACAGTGGATCATTCTAAGTTCAGCACTATTTGATTATGGACTCACACTCGGTGGTTGAATTATTATGCATCATTACATAATCTTATTCTCTACTAGTAAAACTGTTCCTGATTCAAATTTAGTATTAAATAAATCAACATGTCTTAATGATTTCATGAAAAAAAGCAAGTGCTGAACAACCTAAACACATCTACAGCTATTGATTTAACGGACAAAACCTATAAGGAATTGTGCAAAGAGAAATTCTGATGTTAAAACTTGCTGCGAATTTCCATTTAAGCAAATAGGTTGAATAAATACAACATTAAAGAAAGAAGTTTTTTTAACCTAAGGCTGAACATACTAGTGCAATTTTGCATCCAAAAATGGCCTTTCTTTTTCTTTAAGAAAAATACATTTTTAGAGTGAACATGAGTTCCATATCTAAAAGCTACTTCTTCTTTCCTCAGAGCATCTATCGCCAGGCCATGGAAGAAGCCAAGAAGGAAGGCTACGACTTGAGAAGCGACGCCATTCCCATTGTGGCCGCCAAGGCCTCCCGGGATATTGCCAGTGATGTAAGCGCTGATCAAGTTCTGACATTTGTTACCAACAGGCCAGCCACAGGCACCACACAGCCAAATAAATTGAGGCTTGAGATAATAGAGAGCTTGCCCGAGACCATAAGCATCCTAGTGGCAAAGCCTAGAAGGGAAGGCAGTTCCTCCGACTCTTGTCTTTCGGTCTTTGCTTAATAGGAGTGAATGTCTTGATTAAAGTTAGATACCCATATGCTGAGCTACTTACAAACCTCATGAGCTCTCTTTGGGATACACTCAAGACAGAGATGTCAGAAAATAAGCAGATTTAACTCATAGGGGAGACTTCAAAAACGTAGGATAGCACAAAATTTGAAACTCTCCTTGCTATGGGGTCTACAGAATCAATATTTCTTTACCCTAAAATGAAGTCACCAGATCCCTGGATATTTTAAAAATTAACTTAAAGAGTAGTAAAATTGTCCACTTTTACAGGCTCTTAAAATGTTTAGTTTATGATAAAAATACATACTATAAAGTTTGTCATCGTGACCATCTCCAAGCACATGTATGCAGTGCTGTAGTGGTCAGTAATCTCACATTGTTGTACAACAGATTTCTAGAAGTTTTTCATTTTGCAAAACTGAAACTCTGAACCCATTAAGCAACAGAAATTGTCATTTTTAAGCGACTTTTCCTCAATTATTTGTGAAGACAAAATTAGTTCTCAAACTGCCCTAGAAAAAAATTTTAATGAACCATGTAAACACACCCCCCGGTGTGTTCTTATTCTTATCAAATGGGCTTACTCCTATGACAGACTTCAGGGACACTGTCATGGTTTATCACTGTAATTGGGATCTTCCTTTCAATGTTCCCTTCTTATCACTTTTTGCCAACACAGAATCCCCTAGCACATATTAGGGAATCGTAATCTTCTTCCGTAGAGATGAGCACAACGCACCGATGTGGAGCATCTCATCAGTACGATTGATAGAGCTCCCCTGTTGTCTTAAAGATTTCGTAGAAAACATCTCCACAGAAAGAACAAAAGGGACTATCCAGGGGTGCCGCCTCCTTATTTACTGGCTTTTCTCTTTCAGTACAAATACAAGGAAGCTTATCGTAAACAGTTGGGTCACCACATTGGTGCCCGGGCAGTGCATGATGACCCCAAGATAATGTGGTGCCTCCACATTGCCAAAGTGCAGAGTGACCGTGAGTACAAGAAAGAATTTGAGAAATACAAGACGAGGTACAGCAGCCCGGTGGACATGCTCGGTATCGTTCTGGCCAAGAAATGTCAGACCTTGGTCAGCGACGTGGACTATAAACACCCCCTGCATGAGTGGGTCTGCCTGCCTGACCAGAATGACATCATTCAGGCCCGGAAAGCTTACGACCTCCAGAGTGACGTGAGTATCTTTGGTGCTGGCTCTGCATGTCCCAAGCAAATTCTGACATACGTTCGTCCATTCTGACCAGTGCCAATGAATTGGAATTTGTTTGTATATTTCAAACACTGTATAGATGGAGTTTCCCATTGGAAACACTGCAATTTATTTTAGAATTCACTTTGTTTTCTAAAAGTTACATGTAAAAGAGGAAATAAAGTAAATCTTATCAATTCTATACAAGTATAAATCTTCCTACTGATTCAGGTTTCTTTTGTCTGAATCAGATGGAAATTAGTCCTCAGAGATAGATCACTACAAACTTTTGGCTGAAGGGACGGAAATGTCTGTGGGTGTGGCAGAGAGTAGTGGTGTGGAGAAAGTAGGAAGAATAGTATATTATGCTAAATTATTTTAACAAATATTTACATTTTATATTCACAGATAGGAACAGTCTAAGTCTTTTGTTTTTTAAAACCAATCATTTGGCAGGCATAGTTGCTCATGGCTGTAATCATAACACTCTGGGAGGCCAAGGCAGGAGGATCACTTGAGGTCAGGAGCTCAAGATCAGCCTGAGCAAGAGTGAGAGCCTATCTTTACAAAAAACAGAAAAAAGCTGAGTGTGGTGGTGCATACCTGTAGTCCCAGTTACTTGAGAGACTGAGGCGGGAGGGTTGCTCTAGCCCAACCGTGTAAGGTTGCAGTGAGCTATGATGATGCATTCTAGCCAGGGCAAAAGAGTGAGTCTCTGATTCAAAAACAAAACAAAACAAAACAAAAAAACAACTAATCATCTTAGTGTGTCCTATTGAGACTGAAATAAAGTGAATAATTAGGAAATATATACTATATTATTTCCGCTACACCAAATTTCCTTTATATATTTGATGTTTGTGATTTTTGAAGATGGAAACAACTGTAAGAGTTTTTATGACTGTAATAGTCACACATCATTGGTCTGAAGGTGTGTTTTTCTTTGGAGTTATTAGAGCACATTTTCTGAGGCCAAAGAAACACTGCTCCCATGTAAAAATCTAGTAATACTCTCCAGGGCAAGGCCATGTCTTTTACTTTTAAAAATTAAAAAAAATTTTTTTTCATTATTTTTGGTGTACTCCTTTGTACCAAAAAAAAGTACTCAGGAAAAAAATAGGCTGGGTGTGGTGGCTCCTCCCTGTAATCCTAGCACTCTGGGAGGCCAAGGTGGGTGGATCACTTCAGCTCAGGAGTTGGAGACCAGCCTGAGCAAGAGACCCTATGTCTACTAAAAATAGAAAAATTAGCTGGTGTTGTGTTAGGCACCTGTAGTCCCAGCTCCTGGGAAGGCTGAGGTAAGAGGATTAGCTGAGCCTAAGAGACTGAGGTTACTGTGAGCTGTGATGAAGCCATGGCACTCTACCCAGGATGACAGAGTGAGACTCTGCCTCCAAAAAAGAAAACATTCAACAGAGCAGCAAGTAAACCAATTAAAAATAATAATAATAATGTGAGTGAGCGAGTAATTAACTATGCTCAGAGTTGTACCTACTTTGAATACTTTCGTACTTCTCTAGTATGACCCATTCGTTTGTTGACTATGAATCTGAAATACTAATTAATAAGTGTGTTTTTATCTGTTGATCTGCAGAATTTATATAAGTCAGACCTCGAGTGGATGAAGGGAATTGGTTGGGTTCCGATCGGTTCTGTAGACGTGGTTAGAGCCAAGAGAGCCACAGAGATACTGAGTGATAATACCTACCGTCAGCGTCCAGACGCAATGACATTCACCAGCATTACCGACACTCCGGAGCAGGTGCTGGCAAAGAGCAACGCTATAAACATGAGTAAGGTGAGTCTTCAGTCCTCCCGTTAGATATCAGAAGTTACCACAGAACAAGGGAAACATTCAAGCATCATTACACTTAAAGTTTACAATAAGAGTCATGATACTTTTTAAAATGATTTTTTCCAATGTAATACCATAGTTACCTAGTGATACTTCAAATATTCATGTTAAAAATACTATGTGCCTTAATTATTTCACAATTCTTTCCTAGATAATATTTTAAATACTTCAATCCAATTATACTTTCTATAACTATTAACTTCTTTAACAGTTAAGGAATTAAATTCTTTAAAGAATTTTAATAAGAAACAAAGGTAAGAATTTATGCAGCATTCATAATTTTTTTAAATTTCAATCTTTTTTATTCGATACTTATGTGTAATTTAACTACAGTTTCGATTAGTTGCAGGAAAAACCATGACATAGGCATGCATCTGCAGAATCCACTCATTTCTCTGCCATAGGCTCCACCCAGCTTCCCCAAATCTACGCCTCTTCCCAGCGATCCATTCTCACTTTCCTTTCCTCAGCATACATCCCTCCATCCTTCTTGCTTTACAGTGTTGGTAAAGTGATCGTTTTCTCCTAAGAGCCAGCCCTCAGATGGCCGGAGTCAACATAAGCAACTACTACCCGCCCTTTATCTGTGCACACCTTATGACCTAATGTCTTAACTCAGAGGGCTACGTTCTCCCTGGGTAGATGTGAGGCATCATGGCAGAGGCCTATGTGGTTGCATTATCCAACCTTTAGGGGTGCATTTTGCCTTTGGACAGGAAGCTCCTCCATGCCAGGGCCGTTAAATTACAAGAAATGCAGGGCTAAGAGTGTCTACTATAGCAGGGATTAAAATGGGTTCCTAAAGCCATCAGGTGTCCAAGTAAGTAAGCATTCCAAAGTAGGTATTCAGCTTTCATGATTTTATTTCTACTTCACACACAGGCAGTCCCTGGGTTAGAAAGGAGATAGGTGCTATAGGTTTGTTCTTAAGCTGAATTTGTGTGTAAAGTTGGAACAGGCACATTTACCTATTAGCTATAATAGCTTCTGTTTGTAAATGCGAGATGTACATCAGTTGGATGTTTGTAACTCAGGGACTGCTAGTACAAGAGAGGTGCCTGGCACATAATCCAAAGAAAAATGTGTGTGAACACCAAAATAATTTTTCTCTTTTTTTAATAGCGCTTATATACCGAAGCCTGGGACAATGACAAGAAAACAGTTCACGTCATGCCTGATACACCAGAAATCATGTTAGCCAAACTCAACCGAATAAACTACAGCGATGTGAGTAAACTGTTGGTCTTGCAATGAAGAGAAAGGCAAAAAGTGAGCTATCATAATCACATAGTGAAATATCCTGACTGACTTATTAGACGTATTCCAAATTAATCTAGTAAGTAAAAGAAATAGTTCCCACTTGATTCAATTCACAGTTATTGTGGTAGGTCCACAAAGTAGGCCAGCCTTTCATTAACAGGCTGTCAGGTAATGGAAAGTTTACAAATAAATATCTCAACAAAAATTATATTTTTAAAAGCTTTTCCCCAGTAGATCAGTGTGGATAGCAAGCCATTATTTTCTTCAATAACTATTTAGTAGGCAGACACTGGGTTGGAACCCAGTGAGTTATCAAGTCCCACACTGTTTTTGCAACTTCAGTATCATCTAGTTGTTATTTAATGTTACTTGCGAGCATTTTTATAGGTATCTCTGTCAACACCAACATGTTTGTAAGGTCAGTGATCCTGAGATCGACATCCACAAATTGATCGTGGTCTGAGAGGAGCGTCCACAGCAAAAAGAGAAAAAATAAGTTATAAAATCAAATCTGTTCAGTTTTAAATACTACCCTTATTCTTTCTCCTTCTTTAGTATTAAGATGGCCTTTCAAAAATATTATGAAGGAGGCTTGGCGCCTGTAGCTAAGTGGCTAAGTCGCCAGCACATATACCAGAGCTGGCAGGTTTGAATCTAGCCCGGGCCTGTCAAACAACAATGACCACTGCAACCAAATAATGGCCAGGTGTTGTGGTGGGTGTCTGTAGTCCCAGCTACTTGGGAGGCTGAGGCAAGAGAATCGCTTAAGCCCAGGTGTTAGAGGTTGCTGTGAGCTGTGATGCCATAGCACTCTACCCAGGGTGACAGCTTGAGGTTCTGTCTCAAAAATATATATATATATTATGAAGGCAATATTAAATTATTAAATAGCTGTTTTTACATGTGCTTGTTTGGCAAAATAAAATTTTGGCAACCAAATGTTGATTTTCCTCCAGTTTTTTTTGAAATTTATAAGTCAATAAAATCCTGAAGTTAAGAACATGTGCCTCTAAAATCCTTGAACATTTAGGAAGCAAACTATCTATAAACCCACCTGAGTACTTGACATTGTGGATCATTTCTGTAGTTTAAATGAGGACAGAGAAAGTGTAATAATAAACAGCTTCATTTTTTATGAAAGGAGTGACGAATAATGACTTTCTTTTCTACAGAAACTCTATAAACTCGCTTTGGAAGACTCCAAGAAGGAAGGCTATGACTTGCGTTATGATGCCATCCCAATCCAAGCAGCCAAGGCTTCAAGAGAAATTGCTAGTGATGTAAGTCGATGTTTTTGGAAAAGGTGTTTCTTACTCAAAGATGTTGACAAATAGCAGCTTTTGAATTTTTCTTGGCAGGAATTTAGTTGCCCTTACAATATGCAAAGTTGCAAATGGACCAAAAAAAAAAGAAAAGAAAAGAAAAGAAAAACCCCACAAAAGCACAAAATTCTATATCCACTATAACTTTCAATCTGTCAAAGATAGAGGCATGTTATCTTTAAAAGGTGTTTTATGGACACTAAACATGGGTTTATATTTTGAAGCCTCAGAAACTGAGTGGAAGTTAACCTAGGATGTTTGTGAAATTAAAGAGATTAATACCACACAAAATCTGCCAATAAAAATGTGAATTCTTTCCTACTACTATTATCCACTCACTCTGGTCTTAAAAGTAGACTAGATGACGAGTATGTTTTAGGGTTTTGTTTCCTCTTTTGCCACTCTTGGGGAAGCCCTCTTACTCAGATGCCCCCACCTGGACGCAAGAACAGATTGCACAGTAGGCAAAGCTTTTCTCAGCACCCACTCGCCTCTTCCCTCTTCTGTTTTTCTGCACGTGAGAAACACCTGCTGAGGTCCCCTCATTCTGTACTAGGTCTCCTCAATACCCAAATTCAGACTTTCCTTCTTCTGGAAGGGCCCTATGCCTTGGGCTTATGTGCCATTCCTTCTATTAGCAAAACCTTTTCTTGCTCTTAAGCTGGGAGGCCCACACCATGACCATCTTAGGGTAAAATGAAGCATAATGTGTTATTCCTGAATTTTAAAAATAGATAGATTCGCTCATGGTGAAAGCTTGTGACATTGACAAGCTGATAAGGGAGCCATACCCTGGTGATATATAAACCCTATCTTGACCAGGGAATTTATTATAAATTCTAATAATGAAGGAGTATTCTAAAATAGTCTTACTATCAAACATCTTTAGAAAAAATAACCCTGTCTTTAAGTAGATGCTCTACTAGATTGTACAAAGTGGTTTACCTTTACTTGTTAAGGCATCAAATATAAATTAAACTAAGTAGCACGTTTAGAGAGCAGGAAAAATATCAGGCACGAGAAGCTCTCCATTCATTCCAGGCTCAGCCCTGCCACCTATTTGTGATGTGACCTTGGACAAATCGCTTACCCCCTCTAAATTTCAGATCCCTGCTTTATAAAATGTGATTGATAATATTCACCTTTCTGCCTCATGATAGCAATAGAGAAAATAAAAAGAAATAAGGTATGCATTTATATAAGATAATCTTCTCGTTAGACTTCGTATCTTTCCCTTTTTTTAGTACAAGTATAAGGAAGGTTACCGCAAACAGCTTGGCCACCACATTGGGGCTCGGAACATTCAGGATGACCCCAAGATGATGTGGTCTATCCATGCGGCCAAGATCCAGAGCGACAGGGAGTATAAGAAGGAGTTTGAGAAGTGGAAGACCAAGTTCAGCAGCCCAGTGGACATGCTGGGCGTGGTGCTGGCCAAGAAGTGCCAGATCCTGGTCAGCGACATAGACTACAAGCATCCTCTACACGAATGGACCTGCCTGCCTGATCAGAACGACGTCATTCAGGCGCGGAAGGCCTACGACCTGCAGAGTGATGTGAGTGGGTCTCACATTCTTCAGCTGTGTACTTAAAAGTCTTCTTTTTTGTGCCATGACATTTTCTGACAATCTGGTGGAACCTATAGACACTGTCTCAGGATAATGTTATGAAATGCATAAAATAAAACATACATTTAGCTTCAAAAGAAACCAATCATATTGAAATGTTGCTATCAAAATATTAAACCAGATCTGTAATGTAGTAATATCTATGCTTTTTATGAATACATTAAATAAAAAGTCCTAGCAATGAAAGTAAAAACTACTTTAGTTTCAAAGAAGTGATGAGCATAGTTTAAGATGGCCACAACTCTAATAGAATATTAAAATATTTGTGATTTCTATTGCTCACAAAGTCACTTGTAGTGCCCATAATACTATATTTCATTGCCTACATGTATAATAGAATAAAATGATATATTTCAGTTAGAAGTTAATGAAAATAAGGATCTTGTATTTTTTTCTATCCAAGTCCTTTGATACCAGGTCAATATTCCCTGGTTTAAAGCAACCTAATTTTCCAAATAAGTCAGTTGCATCATGATATCTGTATCTGCTTAACTCATAGGAAATATTTTATTATAACTTGTGAATGAAAGTTTAAGAATGAATTATACATATTGAGACAATGTTTCTAAGCAACTAAAAACAATAGGAATGTTAGGTCATTTTGTTTTGGGACAGCACATCTGGGGACTCAAATATTACCTATTGCTACAGAAGCTTCTTCTTTTAATCAAGCTTTTGCTAAACAGTAACTTTGGGGAGAATGATAAAAGTAATGGGATTATTTAAAAAGAGCTTTTTCAAGAAGCCATAAAATTTTTAAAAAATCGTTCCCCTCCCGTATAAGAAAAATTCTTCTTCAACCAATCATTTAAATTCAAAGAAGAAACATGAAAGAAAAAATATATTTTTTACTTGAATTCCAAGACAAGGACCAAAGATAAGGGTAAAAAGATTAAATGCTCTCAGACTTAGAAGCATGTACATATAATCATACAAAAAAAGATGCCAGTTTTGCTGTTATGAGAAAAAATATTAACACAACATGTGGTCCATCAGCAGTGCTCATCCCTTCTCACACCGCCGGCTGTGAAGGCCACCCACTGCCCAATAAGACGGGACCCAGATGTATCCTAACACAGTGTCATCCTTAAAGGATGTATGGGTGATCAAATCAGAGAATAAATAACTTTGTTTCGGGAGGCAGGCAGTGGTTTCCAGTGGTTTTCTATCACTGAAATTGAATATTACTAAACAGATTGTATGGGTGTTTAAAACAGTAAATATTGGCTACCTTCAGGGACAGGGCGTTTAACCAGCCATTCTAATGCAAAGTGATGCAATCCTGGGCACAAAAAAGATTGAGGTATACGTTCTCTGTGCAAGTTATTTGACAATTACTCCGTTTTTAGGCTATTTACAAGTCTGATCTCGAGTGGCTGAGAGGCATTGGATGGGTTCCCATTGGCTCCATAGAGGTCGAGAAGGTCAAGAGAGCAGGAGAAATCCTTAGTGACAGGAAGTACCGCCAGCCTGCAGACCAGCTCAAATTCACCAGCATTACAGACACCCCAGAAATTGTCCTGGCGAAGAACAATGCCCTGACCATGAGCAAGGTGAGCGTCCAGCTGTTTCCTGTTGCCAGAATCATAACTGTTCATGGACTTGGTGCATACGTAAAGTTGGAAATTTCCTGAAGGGTCCCCTGAGAGAGCAGAGGTAGAGACCTGATTCTCATGCAGGCCTTCAACAAGCTTCTGCCTGAGTTTCTAGCTGGCCCAGTTTGCTCTTAACACCTCGCACACCGACTCTGTGTGTGAGGAAGCGCAGGCTGGGATGATTTCCAGGAGTAAGGCACATACCCTTCCGAGCAGCAGCCAGGAGACGTCACAAATGCTTTACCTGTCCCTGAGCATTCTACTAGGCAGAGCGGACGCTGGCCAGTGGCATTGTCCATCTGGTAAGGGATATCAGCCATTTATATTTCATTCTCAAGGCTGGAAACACGCAGCGTTCCATAGCAGTGCCTGCCAGTATACACTCAGACTGGCTGCTCGGTCTGACCTTCCACCTTCAGTTGTGGAAGTCCAGTTTTGCAAGCAAACTACCAAGGCCACTTTCCCTTTTATTGAACAAGATAGGTGATCACGTCTTTCCTCGGGAGTTCTATTAATCCATTTATTCTTTATCCAGTATAAAGGCCCTTAATATGTGTATTTTAGATTGACTTGAACCTACCTAAATTCTCTCACATCTGCCTAGATGCCTTCTAATCATTTTGGCAGTGGGATCGAGTATCTAATGCAGAATATGACATGGGATCTCAGAAAGCCAAGTCCAGAGTTTGGTGTATAAAAGTCCAGAAACTCTTTTACACCACATCCATCATCTGTAACCACAGTTATAATAATAATAGGACATACCATGGTTGAGTGCCTCCTGTGACTCAGGCATTTTACAGATGTTGTGGTTAATCTTCCAAAAGTACTCAAGAAAAAAGATATGATTATCCCCCTTTTAGAAATGAAGAGTGTGAGGAGTTAGATACCTTTCTTAAAATTACACAGCTTAGAAATAATGGAGTTTGGTTTGAATTTGAACAATCGCTGAAGTCTGGGAATTTCTACTGTATCACACTTCTATAATCAGGCTCCATCTTTGAAGGTCCTAGGAGTAAGTTTGTGATTTACTGGATGAAAAGAATTAAGAACTGAGACCAACTATGGCTCCATCTTAGTTATGAAGCCATCGTACAACTATTTAAATACTGCTGTGTTACACTCTCCTCACTACACTTTTGCTTTCCTCACCTCCCAGGGGTCTTAAAAAGAGCTATTTCATAGTTAGATTTGATAATAACTGTAACATTATTGGCTTTAACAAACGGTCTCCCACCCCTCTTGTCATAGCATTTATACACGGAAGCTTGGGATACTGACAAGACCTCCATCCACGTGATGCCGGACACCCCAGAAATCCTGCTGGCTAAGAGCAACTCTGCCAACATCAGCCAAGTGAGACATCTCTTGATTGTTCTTTTAACATTTCTGGGAGTGATTAAAACTTTTCCTACTCTGGAATTGGCCTACTAACCTCCTAAAAACACTTTTATTTTCCTTTGTGTGTTGTCCTCTGACTAGAAACTTTATACCAAGGGGTGGGATGAATCAAAGATGAAGGACTATGATCTGAGAGCTGATGCTATTTCCATCAAAAGTGCCAAGGCCTCCAGGGACATCGCCAGTGATGTGAGTACCTCCCCCTCATTTCCCTTGGTCTACTGTGATTGGCGGATTACACTTTACAATTAATTGCTTCCACATGTATTCCCCCAATCCCACCTCCTCCCTTCTAAGACATTTCCCCCTGTTGTTACAGAGAAGAAAAATACATTTTGGTGGTGTAGTAAGAGTTGCTGCAGGGCAAGTTTCCACCAATGAAGATATATGATTATACTATAGTTATTTTTATGATAGTGACCATAAAACATAGTTTTAGGTAGTTCAGAGATGACAAACTTTTGTGATATGAAAATTGTGCCCATTTTCCTATTATCTGTCAGAATCTATTGTCAGTATGAGTGTGGTTCTAAAACTGGATTTCTAAACCTGTTTTTCTGTCATTTTAGTACAAATACAAGGAAGCATATGAGAAACAGAAAGGCCACCACATTGGTGCCCAGAGCATTGAAGATGATCCCAAGATCATGTGTGCTATCCACGCAGGGAAGATTCAGAGTGAAAGGGAGTACAAAAAGGAATTCCAGAAGTGGAAGACCAAGTTCAGTAGCCCCGTGGACATGTTAGGCATCTTGCTGGCCAAGAAATGCCAGACTCTGGTCAGTGACATTGATTACCGTAATTACCTGCATCACTGGACCTGCTTACCTGATCAAAACGACATTATCCAAGCAAGGAAGGCCTATGACCTGCAGAGTGATGTATGTAACATCAGCTTTGGGCAAGTGGGAGTGGGAGGATACAGATTTGTTAACTGTCCCTTCGGTGCCTGTGTGGACAGACTCACAGACCGGGCACTGCAAAAACCTGGGATGAGGGGCAGGAGGCACCGTTCATATAATTTAATAGAAACCATTTAAGGATATGTCACAGGAAACAAAAATAAAGGTGAAGAGCCCCACTGAGGTCCTGTCCTTTATTCCCTGACTTACATTCCAAACTGTTTTCTTTGTGTCATTTGTAATGTCTGGTAATGAAAATATATTTAAGATAAATATAAATCATCTGAACAATTTAAAAAACAATTACTGCTATTATGCTAGATCCAAAGGACTAAATACCTTGGGTCAGGTATTACAGGATTAAAATGGAATGAAATTAAACAAAATTTCCCTTAAAATAGTTTTCAGTTATAATTTTTTTGAAACATCCATTAATAATATCATGATATTTAGCATATTACTATTTGTCATTATTCGTGGCTGGTATAAAAAATTGTGCTTTTGCAAATTACTTCTATGCATATTAAAAACCCCGAATCATGTTAAGATCTCAGGTCTTGCTTTTTGGGAAGAGCCATCTCCTGTGCTTATCATCCCCTCGACCCCACGTACTTTATTGTTCAACTGGGAGGAGGTACGTCTAACATCTGCCTCGCATCTTTACAGAGCGTCTATAAAGCAGACCTGGAGTGGCTGCGTGGCATCGGCTGGATGCCCGAAGGCTCAGTGGAAATGAACAGAGTGAAGGTTGCTCAAGACCTCGTGAACGAAAGGCAATACAGGACGCGACCAGAAGCTTTGCCGTTCACTAGCATCGTTGACACTCCAGCAGTCGTCCTGGCAAAAGCCAATTCTCTGCAAATAAGTGAGGTAAGAACTACCTGACTACCAGGATTTCTTTTTTTCGGATTCTGTTTTAAGATGATGCCTCCCAAACTGAGCCAGTAGGCTGTTCCTCTTCGAAGAAGTTTAGTTATAGGAGCAACACTAAGATCTCTTGAGTAGTTGAGTAAAGGCGTGTACAGAGTAGACCTCTGACAAATGCCAACATGCCCCTTGAACACTACCACACATGCACTACAGTGAAACATGTTGTCCAAGGCAATTTAGGATAACAAGTACTTAACCTCTGTTATGTACTAAGATAGGCAGCATGATGGGACATAGTAAGTAGAGTAACATTGTATTAGTCTGTGTTCTCTAGAGAAACAGAACCAATAGTGCCTGTGTGTGCAGAGAGAGAGCGATGAGAGATAAGAAATTGGCTGCTTCAGGCTGGCAAGTCCAAAGTCTGCAGGGTAGGCCAGCAGGCCAGAGACCATGGAAAAATTGCAGTTTAAGCCCAAAGACAGTCTGTTGGCAGAACTCCTTCCTGCTCAGGAGACCTCCAGCTGATTGGACAAGGCCCACCCGCATTAACAAGGATAAGCAGCTTTACTCAATTTCTACTGAAATAAATTCCTTCGTAGAAACATTTATAACAATGTCTGACCATTTACCTCGGTCCTGTGGCCTAGCCAAGCTGACATATAAAATTAACCATTATAAACATACGTAAAAACATTTTTCCAAATTCAATAGTTGCTAAGGCTTAATATCTCTGATATCCATTTTCTATTTCCCTTCATTCCACAGAAACTGTATCAAGATGCCTGGAACAAAGATAAAGTCAATATCACCATTCCCTTGGACACTCCGGCCATGCTGCAGGCCCAAATCAACGCCTTGCAAATCAGCAAGGTAAGCGGCTGAAGTATGGAGCAATATCTGTCTGCTTATGGGGGCAGGGGGTTATAATGGACAGGTCAACCACCTTAGAACATTTGTGGCTTGGGTGCTAAGCATTTCCTCTTTAGCTACCATCCCAAACCAATTTGAATGGAAATTCTCCCTTGTAGATGTCCAGTTAGATACGTGTCCAGGTGCCTGGACCACAGGCGTTGGGATATCTGAATCCAGGTCGCATCCTCCTTCACTCTCAACCAGTCTCTGTTGGCTTCTTGGGTCTTTTGATTAATCCAAGACTTTCTGGTTTGGCATTTTAATGACCCAAGAAAGCCAGAAGGCAACTTTTAATTATATCCAAATGGCAAGATATGTACGACATCTATGTCACTTCCCCTTAGCAGAAACCTCTCTAAACTCGAAGGGCAGAATTAGGGAAAAAAATGTTTCCAGATTTTTCTCTGGTACCTTGATAAAGGTTTTCTAGCTTCTCCATTGATTTCTTAGTTTCCATATAGGGCATAGTGGGATGTTTTCAAATAAACCCCGTAAGGTAATAAATGCAGATATTCAGACATTACAGAGTTAGATGTTTAGCTTTGAATTTTTAATCAGAAGTGTCCTGTAACCCACCAAGTAAATAGTCAACAAGCAAAAGAACTTGGAAATGAATGCTTTTTTCTTGTTGCAACATTTCATTGTGGCTTGTGATTTATGTTATGATGACTTTGAACACAAACATTTATTTTCCAATAAACCTGTATTTTCCCTCAATAGAAACTCTACCAAAAAGACTGGAATGAGGCCAAGCAGAAAGGTTATGACATAAAAGCCGATGCCATTGAAATCAAGCAAGCCAAAGCCTCCAGGGACATTGCCAGTCAGGTACACGACCTTCTGTGTTCTTGTCATTTGTCTCCACTATAAAATAAATGGACTGTTTTTCAAGAATTCTGCATTTTTTAAACCTATGCAACAATTGCATTTTGTCTTGGGCTAAAGCCTTTCTCTATTTAAAAAATCTGAAAGTGGGATGGAAAACATTAAGGCTAGCGTAGATGAGGTATAGGGATAAATAACTTCAATGCTGTTTCTAAGTAGAAACAAAATGTCATGAAGAGTCTCTATGAACTTCTTCAGGAGAATGCAGGAACTAGTACAATGTCTTTTTGTCCTTTAAATGTTTGACATTCTCCGTAAATAAAAAATCACAGAAGATAGTTTCATACAAAACTTAAGACTGAAATCACATTTTATATTCAAAATTTTATAATGGGGCTTATATAGAATACTCTTAGTAACCCTGGAGTTTACTTAACTCTAATTTTAAAACGTACTAATAGTCTGAATAATTATCCTACCAAGTCTAGTCCATCCCCAGTTCCAAACCTTTAAGCTACCTTGTTCCTGTTCTATGGGTCTTCTCTGTTTTTTATCTCACATCTGCAGCTGTTTCCTCCTTCCAGTTTCTCATTGTTATTATTATTTTTTTGCAGTTTTTTTTTTTTTTTTGGCCTGGGCCAGATTTGAACCCACCACCTCCAGTATATGGAGCCGGTACCCTACTCCTCTGAGCCACAGGCACCACCCTCCTTATTGTTATTTTTAATAATTATAGCCGGTCCACAGTATCTACCTTATTTCCAATTTTCTCTTTCTCTTTCTCATCCAAACTTGCCTATGTTGTCCAAACACAGAAAAGAAAATGAAAGCATCTTACTCTAGTCCTAAGACACACCTCAGATGGCCCAGCCCGCACTTGTCACCGGACTTTGTTGTTGTATTCTAATTCAAACCCATGAGTTTGCTCTCCATCTCTGAAACAGGCATCTTTCTTGTCTGTCTCCAAAGCCACACATAGCCCCGTCTCCTACCTGAGGTATCTCTAGTACTCCTGGGACAACATTTGACCTAATGCTGCACTTGCCAGGGAAACTTGGTGATGGCAGTTACCCTCACTGTATCCTATTTTCCCCATCTGAAAGATACAATAATAACAGTGCCTATGAAGACATTGTGAGGATCAACTCAATTATAATTACTGCTATTCAATGATTTTTGACTGAAAAACTCAGTAGTTTCATATGGATCAACCTAACACACTTGAAGTACTCACAACAGTGTCCTGGTCACAGTGATCGCTCAGTAAATACTAGCTATATTTTTATTATTCTTGTTCCCCATACCATTTCCCTCCTGATTTACTCATGTCCTCTATTAAGCTACCTAAAATAGTCCTATCTATTTAAAGTTTAAAGTGAACTGAAATATATGACTACCAATGTGGCGTCAATTTACATTTAAAGAAAGAAAATGGTCTGAAATCATTTAAAGAAAAATTCTTTTAATACATTATTTTCATATGTCTTTCTTAAAATCTGATTTTTCACAACTGTAGTACAAATACAAAGAAGGTTACCGTAAGCAACTGGGCCACCACGTGGGTTTCCGCAGCCTGCAAGATGACCCCAAGTTGGTATGGTCCATACATGCTGCCAAGATCCAGAGTGACAGAGAGTACAAGAAAGCTTATGAGAAGTCTAAAGGAATTTACAATACGCCATTGGACATGATGTCAATTGTTCAAGCCAAGAAATGCCAGGTCCTGGTCAGCGATGTTGATTATCGCAATTACCTGCACCAGTGGATATGTCTGCCAGACCAGAACGATGTGATCCAGGCCAGGAAGGCCTATGACCTGCAGAGCGATGTGCGTATACTATCACCAGACCCTGGGGAAGCATGCGTGTATGTGCGTGTGTGTGTGTGTGTGTGTGTGTGTGTGTTTAACCACAGTGCATTCCCCAGAGATATAATTTAAATGATAACATTAATAGAACCTAACATATTTTGTACAATGCATGATAGTAGAGTTTTTCACAATCATTTTCTATCCTATATAGGATTGCTTCTTATAGTAGCAAGACCTTATTCACTGAGATGAAAATCAGTCTCTGATTCTATGTAATTTGGTGGAAAATTTCATTTGCAACTCTTCTGCTCAATTGCCTTTGCATGACCAGGTGCCTAAATTTCAGAAATAGATGTTAAGCATAAGGAAATGTCGAATTTCATGTTTACCTAACATGTGAGTAGGGAGGCAGATATATACATCTTTTTCCTCATTATGCCTACATCTAAGGCTCTTTTCCTCCTAAAAACCTACAGATGTTATTCTCGGTGGTACATAAAAGGTGGAATTTAAGTGGTGAGTGTAGAAACTCAACCTAGTCTAAAAACAAAATTATGTGCCCTTGTTGTCTGTCATTCCACCAAGTGCCTCTCGTGAGCTTGTTCCAGTTCCTGCAGGATGCTGTGAGCTTCCACCAGAGTTGAGTGCCAGGGACGTAATACCCGAATATTAGCATTTAATGTTGGTCTTCGACTGTCATGAGATTCCCCCCGCCCCAACAGTGATTTAAACAGAAGTGGTGCGTGTTTACAAACATCAAACTCTTGTGAACTGATGTGACTCTTCTGCCCTTTCGTTCCTCTCCTTCGTGTAGAATCTGTACAAAGCTGACCTGGAATGGATGAAGGGTATTGGATGGTTGCCAGAGGGGTCTGTGGATGTGATGAGAGTGAAGAACGCCCAGAATCTTGTGAATGAAAGGCTATATCGTACCAGGCCAGAGGCCCTCAAATTCACCAGCATTGTCGATACTCCAGAAGTAATCCGAGCAAAGATCAATGCTGTACAGATCAGTGAGGTAAGCTGGGCTGATGATGTTTTCAGACAAATTGAATTAAATCTGAAGACTCCTAAATGTGAACTTCACATTGCTAAGGTCATCCAATGCTGAATGTGCATGTATCCAGATAGATCTTCATATAGTCAGTCAATTAGCAGTCTCTGTATTTTGTTAGCTTTGGTAAGTCTTTGGTCAATATGAGCATGATGGGCATCTTCACGTTCTACAAATGCTATTACACACTTTGATCACAATATCAGAATCACAAAATTACCACCTTTTTAATCATCATTCAATCATGAGATAGGTTGGGGAGTCCAGGGCCAACCCCAATATTAGGTATTATGACAGTTATTTGAGCCAAGAAAGCCAGGTTCTGTTTAGCAATGGGCATTTATCACATTTCTCTGCAATGTGGACTTACTTGTCAGATAATTAAACGTGAATAAATGATCTCACTACCACATTTCTGACTCATTGTAAATGTATATTGTATTTCCCATGAATGTATTCTTGGTGAAGTCACTATTGGCACCTTTTAAATATTAATAAAAATGCAAATGAAGACAAAATGTGATCTATGCCTTATATCAGAGGATATTCCAAAAGAGCTTGTCATTTTACTTTTTATTTAACATTACATTTACCTATTTAATTTTACTTAAAATTTTACTGATAATTTTATTCATTTAATTTACTGTAGAAATCACTTATGATTTTATTCATTATACATTTATTTGAGTATATTTTATGAGTTTATAATTTTGTTCACGTGGTGATTGATTCATTTACTAAATCAACCACGCCGTTGTTTTTCGTTTGTACCAGCCATTGTACCGTGATGCCTGGGAGAGAGAGAAGGCGAATGTGAGCATCCCGGCTGATACGCCACTGATGCTGCAGTCCAAACTCAATGCCGTGCAGATCAGCAATGTGAGACGCTCTACCCACGTTTCTTACTCACAATGTTCCCTGCCTAGCCCACACTTTCATTGGTACACTCCAAAGAGAGTTTGGCAAAAGGCATTTTCTCACCATTTCTTTTATTTCTCGTCTTTAAAGTAATGATAAATAGCTGTGTGGGTCTATGTGGCTGTTTATAGTACAGTTGGAAGGAAAAAATGTGATAGTTTCTCCAAAAACAGGACCTAAAACTTATAGATACATGCATACTAATATTTATTTATAGATACATGTATACTAATATTTATCTCTTCCCTTTAATGGGTCATCATTGCTTTTTTCTATGAGAAGGCAAATAATACTTATTTTTTTCTTCCAAGTTTGACATGATGTATTATGCCCTAAATGTCCTTCTTTAAAACAAACAAACAAACAAATATTGGCAATGACTTTAAATGTCATTAAAAGTCTCCTGGAACTCAAGTTCAATAGGAAACAAGCATATTTTATAAATCTTAGGGAGAGACTAATGTTCCTTGTAACTGTTAATATCTAGTTTTGAGCCCATCAAGAAGGGTGAGTAACTCTCTCTTCAGAATGACTGTGGCATTGCTCTCTCCACTTGCAGAAACGCTATCAGCAAGCTTGGGATGACGTCAAGATGACTGGTTATGACCTGCGAGCAGATGCCATAGGCTTCCAGCGTGCCAAAGCTTCCAGGGATATCGCCAGTGATGTAAGAGCTCCTCCTCACCCAGCCTTAGCAAACACTAACTAACTAGTAGACACACAGGAGGTGAACGTAATTCTCCAGGGATTATACTTAAATAGAATGCAGCTCATTGTTATCAGGATGCTTTAAAATCCCAAGTTCAAGTACAATTCTTACAACTTGAGGATCCTCTTGTGTCTATGACTGGTTCTATAACTCTTATATTCAAGCACAGATTTTGAATTCCTTTTCAATATTTTCTCAATATCAGTTAATGTACAAGCACTAATAGAGATTTGATTCTTTGCATATAAAGAATTCAGTACACATGCACACTGCCAGTAGTTCCTATGATAATTTTATGCAGTACATGGACAAGTATTTTTTTAATTATGTGGTTGTCCTAATATGTGGTAGAAAAATACTGATTTTTCTCCATTTAAATATGGTTATACATTTTAAAATAAAATTTTACAGTAAGTTTACAATTTAAAAATAAATTGATTTAAACAAAATTAATTCGATTTAAAGTAATATGAAGTATAGGTGTTATTTGTTGGTGGCACAATAACTGAAGTTCAGGAAAAACTGGACAGGGTTATATTGGGAGATAATCCAGCAGTGTAGCTGTTGCCTTGGGGTGCCCATGATAGTTTCATGCCCACAGACATGGAAGACAACCTAATATATCAAAATGTATAGTACAATTTAAAGAAAAACAGTATCCAGGTCAGATGCCGTGGCTCACGCCTGTAATCCCAGCACTCTGGGAGGCTAAGGCAGGTAGATTGCGTGAGCTCAGAGGTTTGAGACCAGCCTGAGCAAGAACAAGACCTCGTCTCTTAAAAAACTAGCTGAGTATTGTGGTGAGCACCTATAGTCCCAACTACTTGGGAGACTGAGGCAAGAGGATTGCTTAAGCCCAAGAATTTGAGATTGCTGTGAGTTACAATGCCATGGACTCTACCAAAGGCAACAAAGTGAGACTCTGTCTCAAAAGAAATAAAAATAATAAAATAAAATAAAAGAAGAAAAACAGTATCCCCACAAGAGCTAATAATCTAGGTGATATGGGATTATTTTGAGTAGGTTCTCTAGAAAAAAATGAGTTTGGAAAGACCGCTCTTTTTTTTTCTTACACATCTACCAGTATCTCTACAAAACCGCTTATGAGAAACAGAAAGGCCACTACATCGGATGTCGCAACGCCAAGGAAGACCCTAAACTGGTTTGGGCAGCAAAAGTGTTGAAGATGCAGAATGACAGGCTGTACAAGAAGGCCTACAACGATCACAAGGCCCAAATCACCATCCCGGTGGACATGGTGTCCATCAACGCTGCCAAGGAAGGCCAGGCGATAGCCAGCAACGTGGACTACCGCCAGTACCTGCACCAGTGGTCTTGCTTCCCGGATCAGAATGACATCATCCAGGCCAGGAAGGCCTATGACCTGCAGAGCGACGTGAGTGTCCCCCGGGAAGCAGCCTGCCATGGATTTGTCTAATGATTCCTCCCAATACTCTGGGAAACACAACTCTCACCACACAGGCGCTGCACTTCCCACGTTTTATCACATTTGGAAACTGCTTACTTTACTACCAAGTTCATTCAGGTTTTCATTTTCACTGTTCCAGGTGCTATCAGAATTTTTCTATAGATTTGTTGATGTGTGTGGTGTTGATAGTTTCTTAAATGTGAGAATGCCCATGGTCCTTCAACTATGTATTGAGGTAGGGCAGCAATATCTTCCTTAAAATTAATTTCAATCCAGCCAGGCGCGATGGCTTATGCCTGTAATCCTGACACTCTGGGAAGCTGAGGCGGGTTGATTGGTTGAGCTCATGGGTTCAAGATCAGCCTGAGCAAAAGCGAGACCCCATCCCTACTAAAAATAGGAAAAACTGAGGGGAATCACTTAAGCCTGAGTTGGAGGTTGCTGTGAGCTATGACACCATGGTACTCTACCCAAGTGACAGCTTGAGACTCTGTCTCAAAAAATCAAAAGAGAAAAGAATATAAATCTTTGGGCAGTGCCTGTACCTCAGTGGGTAATGCCTGGCCACAGACATGGAGGCTGGTGGATTCAAACCCAGACTGGGCCAGCTAAAACAACAATAACAAGGACAACAAAAAAAACAGCTGGGTGTTGTGGTGGGTGCCTGCAGTCCCAGCTACTTGGGAGGCTGAGGCAGGAGGATTGTTTGAGCCCAAGAGTTTGAGGTTGCTGTGAGTTGTGACATCAGGGTACTCTACCCAGGGTGACAGCTTGAGACTCCAGGCATAGTTGTGGGCGCCTATAGTCCTAGCTACTCAGGAGGTGAAGGTGGGAGGAGCGATCCCAGGAGTTTGAGGCTGCAGTGAGCTGTGATGATGCCACTGCACTCTAGTCTGGGAGATAGAGTGAAAATAAAGAAAAGTCAATTTCTAAAGTTAGTAGAGCAACATGCTCCAAACCACTTGTTTCCTTTCCTTCAACTTGGTGGTCTTACACAATGTGGTGTTTCATTATCTTACCCAAGGCAGGGCAGCACCTATGGCTCAGTGAGTAGGGCACTGGTCCCATATACCAAGGGTGGTGGGTTCAAAAAAATAGTCGCATGTTGTGGCCGGTAACTGTAGTCCTGGTTACTCAGGAGGCTGAGGCAAGAATATTGCCTAAGACCAAGAGCTGGAGGTTACTGTGAGCTGTGACGCCACGGCACTCCACCAAGGGTGATGTAGTAAGACTCTGTCTCTTAAAAAAAAAAAAACTTACCCAAGGAAGTTCTAGATTTACTCACATTTTTTATCCTTTCAATATTTTAGAAATGATGGCTTCTGTAAGGTTATCTACTTCTTGTACAGAGTAGATAACTGTTAAAGATTATGTGAACTTGGTTCCTTTAAACTCAAAGAGATATTTTCTTATAGTGAATGGTTTCATTCCAGGACAGGGAGCTCATCACTTGAAATGAATTGCCAAGCGGCAGACAGAAGGCAGTTCCTAGAGAAATAGAGTCTCTTCATTAATATGAACCCATTAGTGCACTGAGATATGCATAGCAATCAAGTGCTTAAAGAATAAGAGGGGGAACTTCAGAATCTGTATGTAATTTTCATTGATAATCCCTTCTTTTGAATTTTGAATAGCCATCACACTTTAAACGTGAAAACATATAATGCCATTCTTCATTAAGGTAGAAATTTCCCAACGTTTTTTACTCCCCTTGTTATGCTTTTAGCCTGACATTCGTACCCTATTAACTAGTATTAAAATACCATTTTTCAAAAAAAGTTTTAAAAATACCATTTTTCTGGGCAACACGATGGCTTCACATAAAATGAATAACTGGTTATATTAGTTAGGGTTCTCCAGAGAAACAGAACCAATAGAATATATGTAGATGTAAATGTAGATTTATGAGAGGGGATTTATTAAGGGAATCGACTTATGTGGAGGCGAGAAGGCCCAGGTTAATCCATCTGCGAGCTGGAGCCCCAGGGAAACCCTTCATGTGGCTCAGTCCAAGTCCCAAGACCTGAGAACCAGGAGACCAATGATGTAATTCTCAGTCCAAGGCCAAAGACCTGAGAACGTGGTATAAGTCCCAGAATCCAAAGGCCAGAGAGCCTGGAATTCTAAGGTCCAAGCATCAGAGAAGGATATCCCAACTCCAGAAGAGAGAGTAAATGCACCTTCCCTAAGCCTTCTCCTTATGTCTGGGATGGTGCCTGCTCACACTGGGTGAGGGTGGATCTTCCTTAGTGAGTCCATTGATCCTCCCAGGAACACCCTCACAGACATACCCCAGAAATAATGATTTATCAGCTATCTGGCTAGCCAGTCAAGTTGCATTGAAATTAACCCCTGGTGTAGTGGTGCACACTGTTGTCTTCCACTCAAGAGGTGGAAGATCCCTTGAATCCAGAAGTTCAAGTCCAGTCTGGATAACATAGCAAAACCCCATCTCTAAATATTAAAATTTAAAAACTAAATTAAATTAATCAGCACACTGGATAAGAGCTATCCACTTATCTATATTTGGAGAAGCAGGTTTAGGTAACTAAGAACATGGAAACCCCAATTTAAAGAGAGGTACTAGCTTAGAAAATTCAATGGAGACCAAAATTGTGGCACGGGTGAATGCTTAATCATCCTTTTAAGAACACTTATTAAATACACCACGTACCAAGCATTGTGCTAAACGCTAAAGATGCAATGGTGAATAAAGAAGAAGAAAAAGCAGGCACAGCTCTGGACTTTAGTGCATTCACACTGATAACAAAGTGGGTGTCGATTTAGGACCATCCTTAAGAAATGAGATGGCAGAGAAAGAGTGATCTGGGTTGCTATGAAGAGAGGTCGGTAAAGCTCCCCTGAGAGAGTGCTGGTTTTGAGGGGCCTGAAGGAGGATGGGAGTTGGCTCCATGAGGAGGACAAGAAGGCATTCCCGCAGGAGGACCACCACATGCAAAGGGGCAGATGCTAACCTCAGACCAAGGGATTAGGATCTCTATCTTAAGACCAGGGGAAGCCAGAGGTTGGGGGAAGGTTGTGGCATTAGATTTGAATTAGATCATTCTGGCTGCTGTGTAGAGAACTTACTGGAGAGCTGTTATTGTGCCTTTAAAGTCCACAGTGGCAACCAGGTGCAGTGGCTCATACCTGTAATCCTAGCACTCTGGGAGGCTGAGGCAGGTAGATTACCTGAGCTCACAAGTTCAAGACCCAGTTGAGTCAGAGTTAGACCTCATCTCTAAAAGTAACCAGGGGTTGTGGCGGATACCTGTAGTCCCAGCTACTTGGGAGGCTGAGGCAAGAGTATCACTTAAGCCCAAGAGTCTGAGGTTGCTATGAGCTGTGATGCCATGGCACTCTACCCAGGGTGACAGCTTGAAGCTCTGTCTCAAAAAAAAAAAAAAAACAAAGTGAGACTCTGTCTCAATAAAAAAAAAGTCCACAATGGCTAGTATGATGAATGCTTAACTATTATTCAAAAATCAGCCTGGGAGGCTGAAGTGGGAGTATCGTTTGAGCCCAGGAGTTCAAGAACAGGCTGAACAACATAGTAAGACCCACACATCTACAAAAAATTAACTGGAAATGATGACACGTGCCTGTAGTCCCAGCTATTTGGGAGGCTAAGGCAGGAGGATTGCTTGAGGCCAGGAGTTGGAGGCTGCAGAGAGCTGTGATCATGTCATTGACCACTGCAGCCTGGGTGACAGAAAGAGACCCCGTTTCTTAAAAAAAAAAATAGAAGTTTTCCATGCATACCCCCTAATGCAGAGCTGCTTCCTGCCTTTGGGAATGGACTTGAGTACCCCATCACAGACGCAAAATAAAACACTACTGGGTGTATGTGGGATTATGTTTGTCAGGCCAGTGCTCTGCTTTAATTATTGCTTGTGGGGGATGGAATGTAACGTAAAAAAAGGCTTTCTTATTTTATCTTCTACACAAAAAAGTCAAAACCAAATTCTGCTTCTGCTCACCTTTGTTTTCATTGCCAGGCCATCTACAAGGCTGACTTGGAGTGGTTGCGCGGCATCGGCTGGATGCCTGAAGGGTCGCCTGAAGTATTGAGAGTCAAAAATGCCCAGAACATTCTAAGTGACAATGTCTATCGGACACCTGTGGTGAATCTCAAGTACACGAGCATCGTCGACACACCTGACGTTGTCCTTGCCAAATCACATGCTGAGAATGTTAGCATTGTAAGTCAGGTTTTTTCCCATTAAAATTGAGTCAGTGCTATAAGCATATGGTAAATATCCTGCTGATCCAGTCCTATCATAATAATAATTTTGATAATAACAGAAGTGTTATAAAATCATGTTGATAGCATTTTTTCTGTTTTGCTTGTTCATTTTAAACAAAAACACAAGTATCAATACAGAGTTCATATAAAATTTCTGGAATCTTGTGTGTGTGAAAAGATTCCAGAAATGTTTTCCCTAATATGGAAAGATTTTGAATCAAATCCAAAAGAAAAGTTAAAAGTTCTGCACTGAAGCTAGCAAAATTACAAATTGCTAAGTAATTTTGTTTCTGTTGTTTCTTTCCATAGCCGAAGTACAGGGAACTCTGGGACAAGGACAAAACTTCAATCCACATAATGCCAGATACTCCAGAAATTAATCTCGCCAGAGCAAATGCTCTTAATGTGAGCAATGTAAGTACCACAACAGACTCCTTTTGTTTGGAAAGTTACCTATTGGTGCTTAATATGACCTCCTCATAGCTAAGGGAGAGAAGGTGGCCTGGGAGTGGGTCCGGAAGGCTCCTCACCATCAGCCCTTGACCAGGAGTGAGGAAAGGAGATCGTAGGCCACCATGGTGGCTCACACCGGTCATCCTAGCACTCTGCAAGGTCGAGGTGGGAGGATCACTTGAACTCAGAAGTTCAAAACCAGCTGAGCAAAGAGCGAGACCCCTTTCTACTAAGAATAGAAAAAATTAGCGGGGCATCATGGCCTGTATCTGTAGTCCCTGGTATTTTGTAAGATGAGGCAGGAGGATTGCTGGAGCCCAGGACTTTGAGGTTGCAGTGAGCCGTGATGACCCCACTGTACACTGCATTCTACACAGGGTGATAAAGTGATACTCTGTCTCAAAAAAAAGGTGGGGGGGAAGATCCTTGTCTGAGTCACTGGGCAAGACTGCTGACTGTAGAGCCAAAGTTAACACAACATAATCTCCCTTTTTGAATAAGGACCAAAGAGGATGGAAGAGGAATAAAGAGGTGTACAAACAAGAAAGGAGACTAAATGGCAGATGCAGATAAACTGCAAATACTTAGGAGAATTCTTTGCAAAACTGTATGAATTCATTTTTAAAACCTGAATCAATGGGGGATTTTCTAGAATATTACAAATTACCAATTTTGGTAACATGTCTTGCTATATGTTTTCTATTTTGTTTTTCTGTACAAAATAAGAAAAAGCCAGGGTCCCCCAATGGTTTCATGGGAGAATTCTTTCAAAACTCTGAGAAATAAACAAACTACTATGAAGCCTTATAAAAGAAGGAAAACAGCAGAATTGCCAAACTTCATCCAAGACAGCTTCCCAGATTAAAAACTACAGTCCAATAATAATGGGGAAAATCTTAAATACAATATGAACAAATCAAATTCAGCAATACATTCAAATAATATGACACAAAAAACAGGGGTTTGTGCAGGAATACCAGGAGAGGTCTATATTCAGAAGCCTCATGATGTCACAGGACAAAAGGGAAACCTATGTGCTCATGTTACTAAATTATAGTGGCACCTGACAAAACCCAACACCCATTCTTATTTTTAAAAAATACAATCTTAAAATAAATAAATAAATAAATAAAATCTTAGTGAAAAAAGAGCACATGAATATTTTCTTCACACTTACTAAAAAAATAAATCTCAAATCAAAGGCCAGCTCATCCCAAGTCAACTTCTTATTCGAGTCAGGATTAAAACAAGGACACCCACTGGCAGCATCATTACTGAATATATGCTGGAAGTACTTGGTTATGTGAGTAAGCTTCTCACTAATGCAAATATAATTACATGAGAGTAAAAATAAGAAATTAATCTTGGCTGGGTGGCCCCTGTGGCTCTGTGAGTAGGGCGCCGGCCCCATATACTGAGGGAGGCAGGTTCAAACCCGGCCCTGGCCAAACTACAACAAAAAAATAGCTGAATATAGTGGTGGGTGCCTGTAGTCCCAGCTACTTGGGAAGTCGAGGCACGAGAATAGCCTAAGCCCAGGAGTTGCAGGTTGCTGTGAGCTGTGACGCCACGGCACTCTACCGAGGGCGATAAAAGTAAGACTGTCTCTACAAAAAAAAAGAAAAAAAGAAAGAAAAGAAAAGAAATTAATCTTGGAAAGAAAGAGGCAAAATTGTCATTATTTGCAGAAGAAATTATTTTAAGCCTGGTAAAAGCAAGAGAATCAACTGAACACATCTATTAATGAACACAACCAATTCAGTTATTAGCTAGCTACACAATGTAAGAAAGGTCAAGAAAGATGCCACCTCCTGGATCACAGAGATTTTGTGTATGTGGAGGAGGGATGGCCCCAGACGAAGAGTACTACCCAAGTGCAGCTCACCAAGGTTTGGAGTTTTGCATCCTTTCAGGAGGATACTAAATCTTTGTGAGAGAAGGAGCCTTCCCAGCAAAGAGTCTTCACCCTGTGCCAAACTTCTCCATAAATTCTGCCGTAATGAGCCACTTGGGAGACTAATTTTTTCCAATATTTGGGAAGAAAATATAATTTTAGGGCACCAACATATTTTCTGTTTTAGACTAGAATCAGTATCATGGTGCAATGCATTCTTGTTGTCAAGTGGCTGAGTCAGTTCTTTACTGTGGCATAGATTCCTTTTCCAGTTCAATTCACAGGTAACTGTGGCAGGAAAATTCTGGAAAGTCTCCTATACTCTCTTTTGCACAATACATTTCTTAACTGAACATAGTAGAACCCTGCCATTGATACCATGACATAAGCAACACTTGTATTCAAAACTCTGCTAAAAGAAAAGTTATCAACTTTAGATACTTAGGTATTAATGAGAATGGCTTGCATTTTGGAAGAAATCAAACATCTCATTTGAATGCTAACCAAAATGCACAAACTTTTTCTTTTTTACACAAGGTATCACTATCATTACAATCTTGATAAAATCCACTATTCAAAACTGCTGCCATCGTTTAGAAAGCACAACTTTGGCAGAATATTGTGTGATTGTACAGTTAACAAAGCAAATTCATGTTAAATCTACTCATTTAGTTCTCACATAAACTTCATGAGTAAGATATTATTATTTTGTTTTTAATCAGATTGGAAAGTTGAGACTTTTAAAAAGTTAAAAAAAATTTGCCCATGTTCTCAAAGTTAACAGGCAAAGAAGTTAGGCCTCAGGCTGGGTTTTGTGTATATGTATGGGTGTGTGTGTTTAGCTCCAAGAAAAAATATATTTGTGCACATCAGAAAAAATTTAACTACTACATAAGGAAAGTAGTGTATTGCTAGATATTGTGCTTTAAAAAAAAAGGAAAAATAGTGTAACATTCCTTCCAAAGAGATCGGCAGATTAATAAAAAAGAATGAAAAATAGCATGGTGATAAATGTAATAAAATAGATAAAAAGCAAAAAAACCCATAATGTATCTGCATTAAATATTCTCTAGTGTAATATATCTAAACATGGAGAATACTTTTTCTTCTGTACAGAAAATAAGTCAAGAGTTAAAATAGGTCCATGTAAAATTCATACAAAATTTTGAATGTCAGATGTGGTGATTCACACCTCTAGAGTCCTAGCACTCTGGGAGGCCCAGGCAGGTGGATCACCTAGCTCAGGAGTTTGAGACCAGCCTGAGCAAGAGTGAGACCCTGTTTCTAAAAATGGCTGGGCGTTGTAGCTGGCATCTGTGGTCCCAGCTTCTTAGGAGGCTGAGGCAAGGGGATTGCTTGTACCCAAGAATTTGAGATTGCTGTGAGCTATGATGCCATAGCACTCTACTGAGGGTGACAAAGTAAGATTCTGTCTCCAAAAAAAAATTGTTCTTTGAATGAGTTCATGACCAGCTTGGGCAATGTAGTAAGACCCAATCTCTTAAAAAAAAAAAATTATCCTGGTGTGGTGGGTGCTAGTTGGGAGGCTGAGCCAGAAGGCTCACTTGGGCCCACAAGTCTGAGGTTGCTGTGAGCTATGATGACACCATTATATTCTAGCACAGAGAATGGAGCAAGTGCCTGTTTCTTAAAAAAAAAAAAAAAAGAAAGAAAGAAAGAAAGAAAGAGAACTTGAACAAAAACCAGGCAAAACTTGCCCATGCTTACAAGCATGCAATTTGAGCATTCATGTTTCAGATATGCAAAACTATAAAACTGCAATTTAATATTCAGTAATTTTATTCAGCTATTTAGTAATCTATTCAATAATTCCATAATTTAATTTCAATAATTAAAATTTACTTCTTTTTGTACTGTGGAAGCTCCCCTACTGATCAATATGATTTCTGCATTATTTATTTATTTATTTATTTATTGAGACAGAGTCTCAGTTTGTCATCCTTGGTAGAGGGTTGTGTCATCACAGCTCACAGCAACCTCCAACTCTTGGGCTCAAGTGATCCTCTTGCCTCAGCCTCTCAAGTAGCTGGGACTACAGGTGCCTGCCACAACGCCCAACTATTTTTAGAGACAGGGTTTCACTCTGGCTCAGGTTGGTCTCGAACCTGTGAGCTCAGGCTATCCACCTTCCTCCTCCTCCCAGATTGCTTGAATTACAGGCATGAGCCACCGCACGCGGCCTGAATTATATATTTAAATTACTATTATTTCTGAGTCTTTCTGCCATTCTTAATACAGAATGTATCCATTATGTTATGAACATATATTTAAAGACTGTTTTTAAATACCTGCTACTTTAGTTAACTTCTCTTTAAAAACAAACAATCAAAAAAGCTGTTACATCCAATTGTACTTCAGCAAAAGATCTAACATTTCCAAACAATATACATATCATCATCAATCATATCAGAAGATCTAAATAGTCATGTTGGAAAAAAGAAACACAAAGGTATGTTTACAATTCTGAAAATTATACAATTTGAATGAAATTAAAGAAATAAATGAACTGAATTATTTAATTTAAAAAGTTATTTAACTATAACTTTTTTTAAGTCTGAGTGCATCCCAAAGCAACCTATACACCAACACAAGAAAACAAAGCTAAACCCTTTTACCTTATGGAGGAGATTATAAAGCACGACCCACTACATGGAGGCTGCTATTCAAATGAAGAAGAAAGGAGCTTGTCAGACCCAGACAAGTCATTTCATATTCCAAGACAGTGGTGTATAGAATGATTCTCACCTATGCTCTTTTCTTTAATTGCTCTTAAGTCCTGGGGCTTCAAAACTGTACCTTTAAGATGCTAATTTTACTTGAGCCCCCGGACAGATTGGTAGATTTGAATTTGCAATGATACCTTATTTTTCTCCTCTTCAGAAACTTTACCGCGAGGGTTGGGATGAAGTGAAGGCCAGCTGCGATGTCCGGTTGGACGCCATCCCCATCCAGGCAGCCAAGGCCTCCAGGGAGATCGCCAGTGACGTGAGTGGCTATTTTAAATTTGCAAGGATGTTGTCAGCTAATGTCCAAAGCACACAAAGAGGACGTGCTGTGACCCATCTGCTTTGTGTTTCCATCCCCAGTACAAATACAAGCTTGACCATGAGAAGCAGAAAGGACACTACGTGGGCACCCTCACAGCCAGGGATGACAACAAGATCCGATGGGCCCTCATCGCTGGCAAGATCCAGAATGAGCGGGAGTACCGGCTGGACTGGGCCAAATGGAAGGCCAAGATCCAGAGCCCTGCAGATATGCTCTCCATCAAGCATTCCAAATCAAGCCAGGCCCTGGTTAGCAACGTCGACTACCACAACTACCTCCATGAGTGGACGTGCATGCCTGACCAGAACGATGTGATCCAGGCCAGGAAGGCCTACGACCTGCAGAGTGATGTGAGTGGGCTGCGTTTTAGGATGAGTCCCAGAAAGTTCATGCCACATCTCACATCTTTATATAGCCAAGCATTTGATATTAGTTGGACTATAGGAGGGTATCAAAATCATCAAAGCCAGGGGATATCTAGACTTGGTGTCAAGAATTAGATGGCAGTGTGTACACAGGTCTTAACTGCATCAGGCTAAAGAATGGTCTTGTGAAAAAGTGATTTCTATAGAACGTAGAGCACAATATAGGGATATGGCAAGTAAAATACCGGCAGCCCCTGGACAAGAGGGCAGCACATTCATGTTTTTTGAATTAACAAGGTGTTTAGAAATTTTGAATTAAGTTGCCAAGATTTTTAAATAAGGAAATTTTGTGCAAAAATCCAAGATGTCCCATTCTCTAGAATAATTCAGAGGTTGTAGCTCTGGAGGCGCACCACCCTTTGTCAGCAATAATCTGGAACTGAATTACGGCTAGCTTCCTTTAACCAGAAACTATATCCTCCTGTTTGCCATCTCCCTGGCCTCCTAATTAATTTTCTATGTTCCTTGCCTGGCTGCTTGAATGTGTCACCTTTGGCTTATACAGTGTTTAAATTGTAAGTCTTCAAGGCCAGTGGATAGGCTAAATAAGACCCCGTGACCCAGGTTGCTGACTTCATTCTGGCCTTGTTTTCACAGGCTATTTACAAGGCCGACTTGGAATGGTTACGAGGAATTGGGTGGATGCCAAATGATTCCGTTTCTGTCAATCATGCCAAACATGCCGCGGATATCTTCAGCGAGGTATTCCAAGATTTCACCCTCCATTCACTGCATTTCCAAGAGTCTGAACAAAAATACAGGAGCCAAAATACAGTCATCTCTCTATATAATAGATGTGTATTTTTCTACAATTAATCCTGGACTGTTCCTATCGCATTATGGGACCATGTCTATTATATAATAATATCTAGCATACTCATTAATGCTTGGAATTGTTTAATTGGAAAAATCTTTTGGTCTGTAATAGCAATACACTTGGGAGAAGTTTGTCCAGTTGGAAAAATGAACTGACTGTCATGTTACACACTATACAATAATACAGTATTTCGTGATACATTACATACCCTTGGGAGCTAAGCTAACTTGCTACTTGCTTAGTAGCAAGTAGTGAAGTCTATGGAAAGTATAAGAAGCCAACACATTTGTTTTAAAAATAAAATGGAAAGAAAAAGAAAGTCAAGTAACCAAGAAGATGCCATTCAAATATGGGCATTCCGTGTTTCCAGTAGAGGACTCTAAATTTAGTGTGTCTTTTTCAGCTCATACACCACCAGAAATAGCAACTATCTAAAAGACGTTTTCCTTCCCACAGAAAAAATACCGCACAAAAATAGAAACCCTCAACTTTACCCCTGTGGACGACAGAGTTGATTATGTGACCGCAAAGCAAAGTGGTGAGATCCTCAATGATGTAAGTACACGGCTGTTTTAAAAACGCACAATTGTGAAGATCTTGTTTCTAAAACTTTTCTAATCACTATCTGAGATACAGATTCTAAGGATTGAAATTATTGCTGTTAGCAATTGCTTGGACAACAAGATGTTTTCTTAATGCCAAGTAACTGGGCCTCTTGTTTCTCACTTAGATTAAATACAGGAAAAACTGGAATGACACCAAATCCAATTACACCCTCACGGAAACCCCCCAGCTGCACGCTGCCCAGGAGGCTGCCCGGATACTGGACCAGGTACGGGTTTTACCTGGGTGCCTGGTCCTTTGTGGCAGGACGCAGAAGCTGTAAGAGAGCTCATCCCTTCCTTCTGCTCCTCGTTCTGACCCAGTATTGTGTCTCTGTCCTCTAGTACCTCTACAAGGAAGGCTGGGAGAAACAGAAAGCCACGGGCTACATCTTGCCTCCAGACGCTGTGCCGTTTGTTCATGCTCATCACTCCAGTGATGTTCAGAGTGAGGTAATTATCCCGAGATGAGTGCACTTGGCCTGCCCCCCAGAGATTCCAGTGATGCCTCCAGCATAGACAGCACCTTCAGGGTGTTTCCTTTCAGCTTGACAGAGCTGGTTGGGCTTGGGGATGATTGGAGTTGCTTCGCTGTGGTCCTTCCCCGGGGGCTGTGGCTTTCTTCTCTTCCTCTTCCTCCTTCTTTCTCCTTTTCTTCTTCTTGTTCTTCTCCTTCTCCTCTTCCTTCTTCTGCAATTGCTTAAGTTCTTTATTATTTCTTATATTCTCTGCCCTCCATAAAATCTAGGCCTTAGAATAAAAATATTTCCAGAATTAGAGAACAAGCTCATGGTTTTTCTATTTTTAAATGGCTATTTCTCCACTTTGTTCATTTCTTTATTTCAAATGTATTTGTTCTTGGGGGAAGGGATGCAAAAAAAAAGCTGGGAGGCTGAATTGGACAGGTGGCCGTGCCTCTGTGCTGTACATGCTTGTTAAAGCTGATGACACCTGTGTTCTTCTTCCACCAGCTGAAGTACAAAGCTGAACACGTAAAGCAAAAAGGTCACTATGTGGGTGTCCCGACGATGAGAGATGACCCTAAACTGGTTTGGTTTGAGCATGCGGGCCATATTCAGAACGACAGGCTGTACAAAGAGGACTATCACAAAACCAAGGCCAAAATCAATATACCAGCTGATATTGTGTCGGTCATGGCTGCCAAGCAGGGGCAGTCCCTTGTGAGTGACATCGACTACCGTAATTACCTGCATCAGTGGACGTGTCATCCTGACCAAAATGATGTTATTCAGGCAAGAAAGGCCTATGACCTACAGAGTGATGTAAGTGACTTTTGTTTCTTTATTATCTGGAAGTGTAGCATCTGAAAATGATAAGCAACGTTCCCCATCCATCAGTCTATGGGCCATGTATATTTAGTTCGTTTACAAACTGGAAGGGAACTGAGGCTGCATATGAAGTAGAAAAAGATCAGAAGCAGTGACGGACCGAGAGCTTTGTCTACTGACTGCATTTCTGCAAGTTGATGTTTTTTTAAATATGCTTTTCTTGTACCATTTCTGTCGTTAGCAACTCCTCACTTCACATTTACATAGAAAATTTTTCTGGTTTAAAATAACGATTGGATTGGGTGGGAATTAAGATTGTCTTGGGCTTTTGACAATATTAGATGGCAGAAAGGGTAAGGACCTAGGCATGCCCTATTCCTGCTTTGCCCAGTATCTCATTCCTCAAGGCGTTTATGAAGACGAATCAAAGCAAAAGAGAAACAAAGTACTGATTAAGCAGCCTGAGGGCCCAGCACCCATCCAACAGAGCTTTGGCAAAGTTAGGATAGAGAATGTGACATAGGCCTCCTCCCACTGAAGCCCGAATGAAGGTCTCTACCTGTCACCAGCCATCGGGAGATGCAGAACAGAAAGAAACGTGATGGATCAACTTAGTCACTCAGGTGCACGGAAGCAGCTAATCCTGCCTGGGTCTCCTCCTCATTACAAAAAAGAAACAAAGGCTGTGAGTTGTGGAGATGTTGAATTTGAACATCCCGCCTCACTGTTGGCTGCAGTAGAATGACTGCTGTGGGACTTGGGCCAGCTTAGCAGCTCCTCTTCATTTGCTGTGGAACAGCCTGGCAGCCAGGCTGCCCGGAGCCAGTCAGGGCAAGGACAAAGACAGGCGTGGCTGGGCAGCAGGGGACGCTGCCCCTTCCCATACATGAGCACATACTTGAGTAATTTCTTTCCCTTAGTCTAGATGCCCCACATACTCTGCATAACTGAAGGTACCAGATCTGTCTAGAAGTGCAACCTCTTTGATAAACCTTTTTTTATGGCAGCAGCTGAAAGTAGCGGCCCCAACCCTAGACTCTCCTAGCGCTGGAGAGGTCCTGCTCTCGTAGCACTCATCCACTTTCCGTTTGTGAATGACTCCTCTCCACTCCCAGGCTCCCGCTGCACACTTACCCTGCAAAGTACTGAGCAGAGTGCCTCGAGCACTCAGGAGAAGTTGTGATCACATGAATGAGACAATGGCCATTACAGAGGAATCCTTAAAAATCTTCTGGGCAAATGGATGTAACCTGCTATCTGTATGTCTGTGTCCGAGGCATTCATTCCTCTGTCCTGTCTCTTTTGCTGCTCTCAGAATGTCTACAAAGCTGACTTGGAGTGGCTCCGAGGCATTGGCTGGATGCCCCTGGATTCCGTAGAGCATGTAAGGGTTACTAGGAACCAGGAAATGGTGAATAAGGTACATGAAGGCTGTTCTCCTTTCAATGCCCGCCCTCCTTACCTGCCAGGTGTGGGTAGGTGCACCTGTCTTAATTGTCTCTATTTCTTTGCAGATAAAATATAAGAAAGATGCTCTTGAAAACTATCCTAACTTTACAAGTGTGGTGGATCCTCCGGAGATCGTTTTGGCCAAGATTAACTCCATCAATCAAAGTGATGTAAGTTTGCTTTGCATGTGCTGAAGTACTAGCTGGGGAGTTAATCATCTAACATTGAATGGATTAACTTAATTCTAGATAATCATTTGTAAGAAATTGGGAGGTGGCTTGGTGCCTGTGGCTCAAGGGGCTAAGGCGCTAGCCACATACACCTAAGGTGGTGGGTTCAAATCCAGCCTGGGCCCACCAAACAGCGATGATGGCTGCAACCAAAAAAAAATAGCTGGGCGTTGTGGCGTGTGCCTGTGGTCCCAGCTACTTGGGAGGCAGAGGCAGGAGACTCACTTGAGCCCAGGAGTTGGAGGTTGCTGTGAGCTGTGATACCATGGCACTCTACCCAGGGGGGACAGCTTGAGGCTCTGTCTCAAAAAAAAAAAAAAAGAAAGAAAGAAATTGGGAGGTAGTAAGTTATAATATTTTGAGGAGGAAGTGTTTTAAAAATCACTAGTAAATTGGTGGGGCTGCAAACTAGGATGGCCACGTGGAAAATAGTATGGAGATACTTCAAAATGCTAAAAATATACCTACCATTTGATCCAGCAATCCCACTACTGGGTATTTACCCAAAGGGAAATCACAGCACAATTTACAATTGCAAAGACATGCAATTAACCTAAGTCCCCACCAATTCATGACTGGATAAATAAAATGTGATATATATTCCACAAAGTACTACTCGGCCATAAAAAGGAATGAAATGATGTCATTGGCAGCAATTTGGATATCACTGGAGTCCATTATCCTAAGTGAAGTATCTCAGGAATGGAAAAAATAATATTATATGGTCTCACTAATAAGTGGGAGCTAAGTGACAGATACACATAGGCACAAAGAGACCTAAAGGCCATTGGAAACTACAGCGGGGAGCACCTGGGGGGGGGTGAGAGATAAGCACTTGCCTGTTGGGTGTAATGGTCACTGTCCTGGTGGCAGGCACACTGAAAGCCCTGAGGTCAGCATTATATAGTGCATCTATGTAACAAAAGCATTTGTACCTCTTAATATTTTAAACTTAAAAAATTAAAAATAAAGGTCACTCACAGGTGGTATACTCTACCAACTACTAGAAATCTATATTCTTGTGCGAATTAACTAAAATGGACTAAAATTCAACCAGCTGGTTAGTTTTAATCTCTAAATGTAGATAGATTATTATGTTGCTAGGTAGATCCTATAAGAATTTAAATATACATTTAGTAATAAAATGTTCTATCTTTTTTTCCTTCCTTAGGTGAAATATAAAGAAACATTTAATAAAGCCAGGGGCAAGTATACATTTTCTCCAGATACACCGCACATCTCCCACTCCAAAGACATGGGAAAACTCTATAGCACGGTACGTTCTCTCTCATGTGATAATTACAATTACTTAGTTCCTCGTTTAAAGCGCTTGTCAGTGTTTATATTCTTGGCTGATTTTATGAACAGCTGAACTTATGAGGCGACCTATTATTTTCATCACATTTAGTCTGTTTATCAGAAGTAGCGCATCACTGCTGCCAAATAGCATTTATTCCATGGGTATTTGTTGAGCTCCTGTGATGTGCCAGGCACTGGAGGAGGCTCTGAGGGGCGGAAGCCCAGTGAGACAAGTCAGAGGAATAGACGCATAAAGAAACAGATAGATAATAATATGTAACAAGTGCTAGAAGGGGTCTGGGTGCTCACAGGCCTGAGGCACCAATAGAGAAAGAGGAGGAAAGGCTGGTCCCTCTTTAGCGATCAGGCGTGAGCATCTCCAGCCACCATGTAAACGACTTCCCTCCAAACCTTGATTCAGCTAATTTAAAGGAAGATGATGGGGTGTGCGTGCACACACTCTGGCTTGCATGTCCAGTGGGGAGCAGTCTTTGGCAATTATCTCCCAACATGCAAATTGGTCGTCCCTTTTACTGGCACTATAAATAGAATCAACTTGTTATAAAATGCCTAGAGTCTGCCTCACATTACCCTGAAATTAAAAAAAAAAAAAGCCTGGAATCTGTAGGTTTGCTCTGCAATGAACTAAATGACCACCCTGTTCTAGTAGATATAGTAACTGCTTTAAAGAAAGATTTGAGTCTCGCCTTGAACATACATGTACTACCTTAATTTTACCAGTTGTTTTAGTGGCATCTGAAAGAAGTTGAATAGAAACTTCCACTGACACACCTTTCTTTCTTCTAGATACTGTATAAGGGGGCCTGGGAGGGAACCAAAGCCTACGGCTACACCCTGGACGAGCGCTACATTCCCATTGTGGGAGCCAAGCATGCCGATCTGGTGAACAGCGAGGTCAGTCCGGCCTTCTCTCCTTAGTGCGGGAGTCTTTACTGGGGAGCAAGGGGCTGGTTAGAAAACGCCAGTAATTCTCGATATTGAACCCACTTCACAGCTTAAATACAAAGAGACATACGTGAAGCAGAGAGGTCACTATCTGGCTGGCAAAGTCATCAGTGAGTTCCCTGGTGTGGTTCACTGTCTGGACTTCCAGAAGATGAGGAGTGTGGTAAGCAAACGTTCACTCTGTCACAGGATGTGAGCGCCTGAAGAGTGCTGTTGCATCTGTTGGTTTATCGCTCGCCCTTTGGTTCAAGACCAGCTGGGGGAGAGAGCAGTGTGGAGTCATTCCCTGCAGTTTCCCCAGCCTTGGGGACCTGGGGGACCTGGCGGCTATGTGCTTCCTCCCTTCCCCCCTCCTCCAGCAAACACACAGTGAGGACTCTGTGTTTGGAAAAGGAGAGAACAACAGAGCACTATGTACCATGATATAGAGGGATGGGGGATCTACAAAGAAGAAGAAGATATGAAAGTATCCCGCTTTAGGTCTAGAAGTACCAATCTCTTATCAGAAATAAGGCTCTAAAAGAGATTAAGCAGAATAACTGACATTTTAATTCCTTTCTTGCTTTTGTCTTTCAAAATATTATGCTTTAGTTGAACTACAGAAAAAATTATGAGGACACCAAAGCAAATGTTCATATCCCTAATGATATGATGAATCACGTGCTGGCTAAAAAGTGCCAGTACATCCTCAGTGACCTGGAGTATCGACACTACTTTCACCAGTGGACGTCTCTTCCAGAAGAGCCCAGCGTGATACGTGCCCGGAACGCCCAGGAGATCCTGAGTGATGTATGATGTTCTTTCTGTAGCTGGACTTAGCCACGGACTTCACCTGTCCTGCCTTCCCCTCCATGCCCCCCACTCTATAGTGGACCCCATAGTCATAAACCCTGATGCTCTTCAATGCACAGTGACACAAGTGACTCCTTTTTGGTTTAAGAATCACCTCTAAGGCATAGGACGCATGTTAACTATTTAATCTATTTAACTAGACTTAATCTGTTTAACTAAGACTAAGACTTAGATATCACTCTCCTGTTAAGTGTCTTTAGACCAGAGGACTAAAGCCCCTCCAGCTGGTAAGAGGCCCATCCCACGTCCTCTAAGCACTGAGCCCACCCGAGGGCTCATAGGAAATTATCAAAATGCTCAACTGGAAATTCAGAACCTTTCGTTGTTCTTTCTCTTTGCAGAATGTCTATAAAGATGATTTGAATTGGTTGAAAGGCATTGGTTGCTATGTCTGGGATACCCCCCAAATCCTCCAGGCCAAGAAGTCATACAACCTCCAGAGTCAGGTGAGCCACCTGGCTGGAAGGACTGACTCTCCAGGAGTCATGGGAACCCATGGTGGTGTCAGTGGGCTGGCTAATGGCCAGCTGCTTCTGGGCTCAGGCAGGGAAAGCTGCTGTAACAGTGTATGATCTCACAGAGCCGAAGCTGTCCCCACCGTCCCAGGGAGACCTCCCCTAGTGGCCTGCCCTGGCACTAACCTTCTAAGTATGAGTCTCTCCTGTGGTTTAAGGCAGTGCACATCTATAACAGAAGTTATCTGGGAGGTGTTTCCTAGTGAACTACTCTCAAGCATCTGTACTTTAGATGATTGGGTTAACTTGCAGAGAGTAGGATGCAAAAGCATCCTTTGATGACAGGTAGATAAGTTTTGAAGGGAAAAATAACTTTCTGAAACATTTCCCTGTACCTGGTTCAGCTCTGATGGAGCAGATCTAATGGGATGCTAAAGTCGAGGGCTGCTGTCAGGGGCAGAATACAAGCATGGAAAGGCAGCAGGTGGAGGGCCAGATCCCACGCCACGCCTGGAGAAGAGAAACTTGGTTCTAGCAGGCATCAAAGCCAGCAGGGCTACAGAATGACAGTCTGTTCATTAGAATAAAGCAGAGACCCAGAAAGGAACAAGCAGCTAAAGCTAAGACAGACCTGTATTCTACCATTTTCGGTGACTTTTTTTTTCCTTCACAGTTGCAATACATAGCAGAAGGTAAAGAAAATCTGAAAAACTACAATATGGTCACAGATACACCAGTTTACGTGACTGCTCTTCAAAGTGGCATTAATGCCAGCGAGGTGCGTCCTCTTGTAGTTCTCTGCCAGGGACAAGCCATTTCTTGTCGTTCTATATTCACGACAGGAGTGAATAACCTGTTCTTTTTTGTCTGTAGGTGAAATATAAAGAAAATTATCATCAAATTAAGGACAAGTATACAACAGTTCTGGAAACAGTGGATTATGACAGAACCAAGAATCTGAAGTCTCTTTTTAGCAGTGTGAGTTGAGCCGTTATCCTCTCATGTAAGAGCCACCTGTTCCCTTCTGGGACATTAAGAGAATAAATGGTAAAGCACCAAAGGTTTTCCCAGGATTTTTTCCCCTCAACCTTCAAATTTCTAGTTTATTTTATAAAATCTGTGTATGTACAAATCAATAGGAGAAGCTTCGAGGGTTGGTAGTGAATGAGTGAGAAGGACAGAAACAGAGGAAAACTCGCAACTTGAAGCTAACCAGAATCCACCCCACCCCACCTACAGAACCTGTACAAGGAGGCCTGGGACAGAGTGAAAGCCACCAGCTACATCTTGCCACCCAGCACCCTCGCCCTGACACACGCCAAGAACCAGAAGTATCTGCCCAGCCGTGTAAGTCAAACACCACAGCCTTCTCACCCTTCCGGGCCCTCCCCTGCTCTCAGCTCCAAGAATTGTGCAGACCGATTCATACACTGCCCAGAAGTAACCCCAGTGCTCCCATGGGCGAGTCCAGCAAGTAAGGGCCCTATGGTCCAGGGTTTTTCACAAGAATCTCGAACACTTGTAAGAAGGACACGTATATGACCTTTTAGGCTGCCTATCTGCAGATGACTTAGATGGGTAGTCTCTGTGACAGTCAGAATGAAGATGAGCTGAAGACATAATCTGCCATATAAAGCAGACTTTGGACAAAAATGAGCCAGTGAATATAACTGGTCAATTACACCATCCCCAAATGAAGTGATTAAATAGTAAATTAGCACGGTGGCTCACGACTATAATCTCAATACTTTGGGAGGTGGAGGTAGGAATTCAAGACAGGCCTGAGCAATATACCAAGACCCTGTCTCTCCAAAAAATAAAAATAAAAATAAAGCAGCCTGACATGGCTATGTGCTCCTGTCGTCCCAGCTATTGAGTAGGCTGAGGCAAGAGGATCACCTGAGCCCAGGAGTTCAAGATTACAGCCAGCTATGATAGTGCTACTGTACCCCAACCTGGATGACAGGGGTGAAACTTTGTCTCTAAAATAAATAAACAGTAAATTATTTTTATAACAAAGAAATATAAAACTTTAAAAAATCATTTGAAATTCTACTTTTTTGAAGCATAAATTTTCTTATAGACATAATTGTTAAAAAAGAAAAACAAGCCCTAAATCATCAGGGCTATTTAAATATAGTAGAAAGTCGTATGATCTCTAACCTTTTATGCCTTTAAGCTTTATGACCTCTGTTCAATGCTCTCAAGTAAAACCTTTTACTGTAAAATTCCCTGTAACCTTCACTGTAGTTCTAAGCCTAGTTCCCTTTCAGAACAATTAGAGATTTTACCTCTTAATTGTGAACATTTTATCTAGCACTTTAGATCAGCATTTCTCAAACTTCTTTTGACCATGACCCTTGATGAGAAGTTTATATTTTATTTATGGGTCAACATACACACACACATACTTAACACTGCTGAAGTGTATGTAAGTTTCTTCTGACTTGTATGTCTCATAAGTTTTGACTGCATAGTAGAGACAGTGCACCCTGATAATTTTAATTCTATTCTACTCATTAAAATGCTAGTGACCCAATGAATTGATTTAACTGCTCTCTAATGGGCATAGAGGTGCACACTTTAGAAAAAAATTTCGTAAGACAGTGTATTAAATAATAAAAATTACTTAATTTTTACCTAGAGGAAAAAGTAAGGTACATGATTTTACCCAGACTCAACTCTACTTAGAAGTCTGCAAAAAGACTAGCTCAGAGAAGCAAACTGTTCCTATGCAAAGCAAAGGTTTATAGTTGAGATTTACAAAGCCCAGCAGAGGCTTTTTCCTTGAGCCTTAAAAAGTGGTAGAAGCAGGATTCTTGGCAAATTGTGTTTGAAACAAGGTAGGGCAGAGAGATATTAATCCTCTAAAAGAAAGATAACAACCTTATTTTAGAAAAAAAAGATTTTTTTCATATAAAAGGCACCTTTAAATACTAACGGGTTTCAAGTTAAGAAATAGATTAGACCTAAGAACCTGGATTTTTCTGTACTGGAAAATTCTGGTTGAAATTTTGGTTAGTCTTCAGTCAATGGGCCCTGATAGAATTCTGACACACATGTGTACTCCCAGTTCTCTTGTGTTACTGAGAAGCCCATCTATATATGAGAGAATTGTTACTTTATTACGATGTGTTAGGAGACTAATGTTAGTCTCTGCCTTATCACCTACTTCATATAATTATGGAGTGTTAATTAACAGGCAACGTAGCTTAAGAACCAAAAGTCTTCCCACAGAAATTGGTTGTTCTATAGTTTATGAAGCCCTAGAAGGAACTAAAATTCAAGTATTGTGTCTCGTAAGCATCACCCTTTTCAGTTATTAGAAACAAAGAGATTCCCAAGCAGAGTTTTAGTCTTTCACTTAGAGTAGTAATAAAAACAAAGCTGTTATTGCAAAAGAGATTATTTTAAAATTGTATACTTTCTAAAATGAGTTGCTTACAGTGCAGTAAAAGTACTAATATTGATATAGGAGTTTCAAAACAGTACCTAAAATTTTATAGTGCTCTGCAGGTTAAAAGTATTTTTGGATACAGCCAGGTTTGAGTAAGCCTCCCCCTAACCTTGTGGCAGGTGCTATCCCTAAATCTCTCTGTAGAACTGAGGACATGAGCTCAGAGAAGTGGTGTCCCTAGCTGGCTGTATTTCAGAGTCAGATTCTTCCTATACTCTTGTGCTCTTATAACACTATAAATCCACTGTTTCTTCCTTTCTACATCTTCTCTATAGGTCAAATACCGGGAAGAATATGAGAAGTTCAAAGCTCTTTATACTTTACCAAGAAGTGTTGAAGATGACCCGAACACGGCACGGTGCCTCCGAGTTGGCAAGCTCAACATTGACGTGAGTACAGTCATATGTCGCTCAATGACAAGGGTGCATTCTGAGACACGTGTCAGTTAGCAATTTTGTCCCTGTGGGAACATCATAGAATGGGCTTACACAAAACTGCAGGGTGGCGCCTACCACACAGGCTACAGGTCTGCACAGCACGTTACTGTACTGAATGCTGCCGGCAATTGTAACACATTGGTAAGTGTTTGTGCATCTAAACATATCTAAACAAAGAGAAGGTACAGTAAAAATATAGTATTAAAATAATATGCAGAGTAGGTCCAGTGATTCATGTCTAAAATTCTAGCAATTTGGGAGGCCAAGGCCTGAGGATTGCTTGAGGTCAGGAGTTCAAGACCAGCCTGAGCAACAAAGAGAGACCCTGTCTCTTTAAAAAAATTTAAAAATTAGCAGGGCATAGTGGCAGCACCTGTTGTCCCAGCTAAGGCAGGAGGGTCACTTGAGCCCAGTAGTTTGAGGTGGCTATGAAGTATGATGCCACTGCACCCCATTGCTGGCAACAGAACAAGATTCTATCTCAAACAACAGCAACAATAACAATAATAATCCTATGGGAACCCTATGATATATGTGATCCATCATTGATCAAAATGTATGTGGCACATGATTATAATTCCAAAGGCCTCCCTTCAAATAGAAACAAAAAATAGACAGGTATTATAAATCAGAACATTTTCTATTAAACAATGCATACTGTATTCGTTATGCATATGTAAAGAAGCTAGGCATTATTTCAGCCCATACTGCTTTTTAAAAATAATTTTTCCTGATATTAATCTGTAGAAAGTGTCAGAAAAATGCCATTCCCCAGCCTGCCATCAGCCGCTTGCTGTAAGGTAGTCACCCTGACTTCTCAGGTCTTGCCATGATGTCTTGGCACAATTTCCTGTATAACCAACGTGCAAATTTAACTTTGCAGCGCCTATACAGATCGGTGTATGAAAAGAACAAGATGAAAATCAACATCGTGCCAGACATGGTAGAGCTGGTTACTGCCAAGGATACTCAGAAGAAAGTCAGTGAGGTGGATTACCGGCTGCACCTCCACGAATGGATCTGCCACCCCGACTTGAAAGTGAACAGTCATGTCAGGAAAGTCACGGACCAGATCAGTGATGTAAGTATATAGTCTAGGACCAGATGAGTGATATAAGCCTACAGCCTGAGACCAGACAAGTGATGCAACCCCACAGTCTAGGGTCGGAGCAGTGATGCATCCCCACAGTCTAGGGTCAGATGAGTGATGTAAGCTCACAGTCTAGGGTCAGATGAGTGATGTAAGCCCACAGTCTAGGACCAGATGAGTGATGTAAGCCCACAGTCTAGGACCAGATGAGTGATATAAGCCTACAGCCTGAGACCAGACCAGTGATGCAACCCCACAGTCTAGGGTCAGAGCAGTGATGCATCCCCACAGTCTAGGGTCAGATCAGTGATGTAAGTCCACAGTCTAGGGTCAGATCAGTGATGTAAGTATACAGTCTAGGATCAGATCAGTGATGTAAGTATATAGTCTAGGATCAGATCAGTGATGTAAGTATATAGTCTAGGACCAGATGAGTGATATAAGCCTACAGCCTGAGACCAGATCAGTGATGCAACCCCACAGTCTAGGACCAGATCAGTGACGTAAGTATATAGTCTAGGACCAGGTGAGTGATATAAGCCTACAGCCTGAGACCAGATCAGTGATGCAACCCCACAGTCTAGGATCAGATCAGTGATGTAAGCCTACATGTGATGTAAGCCCACAGTCTAGGATCAGATCAGTGATGTAAGCCCACAGTCTAGGGTCAGATCAGTGATGTAAGTATATAGTCTAGGACCAGGTGAGTGATATAAGCCTACAGCCTGAGACCAGATCAGTGATGCAACCCTACAGTCTAGGGTCAGATCAGTGATGTAAGCCCACAGTCTAGGGTCAGATCAGTGATGCAACCCCACAGTCTAGGATCAGATCAGTGATGTAAGCCTACATGTGATATAAGCCCACAGTGTAGGGTCAGATCATTGATGTAAGCCCACAGTCTAGGGTCAGATCAGTGATGTAAGTCCACAGTGTAGGATCAGATCAGTGATGTAAGCCCACAGTCTAGGATCAGATCAGTGATGTAAGCCCACAGTGTAGGGTCAGATCAGTGATGTAAGCCCACAGTGTAGGGTCAGATCAGCGATGTAAGCCCACACTGTAGGATCAGATCAGTGATGTAAGCCCCACAGTCTAGGATCAGATCAGTGATGTAAGCCCACAGTCTAGGATCAGATCAGTGATGTAAGCCCACAGTCTAGGATCAGATCAGTGATGTTAGCCCACAGTCTATGATCAGATCAGTGATGTAAGTCCACAGTGTAGGATCAGATCAGTGATGTAAACCTCACAGTCTAGGATCAGATCAGTGATGTAAGCCCACAGTCTAGGATCAGATCAGTGATGTAAGCCCACAGTGTAGGATCAGATCAGTGATGTAAGACCCACAATGTAGGATCAGATCAGTGATGTAAGCCCACAGTGTAGGATCAGATCAGTGATGTAAGCCCCACAGTCTAGGATCAGATCAGTGATGTAAGCCCCATAGTGTAGGATCAGATCAGTGATGTAAGCCCACAGTGTAGGATCAGATCAGTGATGTAAGCCCACAGTCTAGGGTCAGATCAGTGATGTAAGCCCCACGGTGTAAGATCAGATCAGTGATGTAAGCCCACAGTGTAGGATCAGATCAGTGATGTAAGCCCACAGTGTAGGGTCAGATCAGTGATGTAAGCCCACAGTCTAGGGTCAGATCAGTGATGTAAGCCCACAGTCTAGGGTCAGATCAGCGATGTAAGCCCCACAGTGTAGGATCAGATCAGTGATGTAACCCCACAGTGAAGGGTCAGATCAGTGATGTAAGCTCACAGTCTAGGGTCAGATCAGCGATGGAAGCCCATAGTCTAGGGTCAGATCAGTGATGTATGCCCACAGTCTAGGGTCAGATCAGTGATGTATGCCCACAGTCTAGGGTCATATCAGTGATGTAAGCCCACAGTGTAGGAGCATGTCAGCAATGTAAGTGCATAGTCTAGGATCAGATCAGCGATGTAAGCCCAGAGTGTAGGATTAGACCAGCAATGTTAAGAGCATAGTCTAGGGTCAGATCAGTCATGTGAGCCCATAGTCTAGGGTCAGATCAGTGATGTAAGCCCAGAGTCTAGGATCAGATTTGCAATGTAAGTGCATCGTCTATGACTGGCCTTCGCCCTACGCCCCCCACCCCCCCAGAAGGACTGCAGACTCACCTGTGTCCTCACCTGAGCCTTTTCTCACTAACCCTTTTCTTTACATCCCTGGGTCTGACTTGGCTTCAGAGCTGTCCCTGGAAGCAGGGCACTCTGCCAATGTTTCCAGGGACCCTCAGCCTCTTTGCATGATGCCTTTTTCTTTTAAATCACAAAATTATCTGGGGTTTAGAGTGTGCCTATATTTTTAGTGTTAAAGTCAAATTTTATTTTCTGATGCCCTATATCAAAACCCTCTAGATTGTCTACAAGGATGACCTCAACTGGCTGAAAGGCATAGGTTGCTTTGTTTGGGACACTCCTGAAATTCTCCATGCCAAACACGCTTACGATCTACGCAATGATGTGAGTCAGTCTTGTTTTGTTGGGGTTTTTAGTGTATTTCTATCTCTCTGTGGTCTAGAGTCAATGGGAGAATTTGTAAAACAGAGACACCATCACAAACCAGCTGTGGATTAAGGCATGTTGACAGTGGCTGAGCTTGGAGAAAGGTGTCAGGAGTAGAGCAGCCATTTCTCAGGAATGCTGTGGCATTCCTGTTTCACAGGGCAGTCCAGCTGTGCCATGGTCCTCCTGGAGAAGGGACTCTGGATCTTTCTCCACCTTTTGGACTATTTGGGTTATATTAATGAGCACACAGTTCTTATTATAGGGAAATGTCATATGTGTATAGTCATTAGTTTGTGATGTTATAGATGGGATCTATTTATTTTATTTTATTTTTTTCAGTTTTTGGCTGGGGCCAGGTTTGAACCTGCCACCTCTAGTATATGGGGCTGGTGCCCTACTCCTTGAGCCACAGGCACCACCCTAGACAAGATGTATCTATAAAGAAGGGTTTTGCCAGGAAAATTATATATATACTGTGATAAAGATTTCTGTAATAAAGCTTAAACTTTCCTAGAAGCGTAGTTGTCAAGATTCCTAGAAGACTCTGGAAGCCCTGTATACACATTGGTTGCACTGATGATTTTAAAATTCAAATGCATCTTGATCTGTAGGATAAGTGCTGATGAATGAAAATCTCCTGAGTTAAAAACAGCCAAACTCTCTGGGAACCAGCAGGTTCTAGGGTGATGACTGGTCTGACACGCTTGTTTTCTTCCTCTCGGCAGATCAAGTACAAAGCTCAAGGGCTGAAAACAAGGAATGACTACAAGCTGGTCACTGACACGCCAGTCTACGTTCAGGCTGTCAAAAGCGGGAAACAGCTAAGTGATGTAAGTGCTCGTGGGTGCTTACCGTGGACGGTGGTAAAGACGGGACCACACGCAAGCAGAAGTGACACAAACCACAGACAGTGCAGGGCCAGCCCTTTTCTAACTGGGAAACCACGGTTGGCGCCTTGGAAGGCACTGAAGATGCTGGTTTCATTTTCCGAAATTTGATGTGTTCAGTCCGTTCACTGACTGTAAGTGATCTGCTCCCAAGCGGCTGTTTGCAGCCCTGTGTGGTGAGCAACAGTTTATTTCTCACTCTCTAGGCCTTCTAATAAATGCAAGCTGACTATGTGGTAGACTAAGAAGCAAGCAGGCTCAGAATTTAGAGATGTGGGTTAGAGTCCCACATCTGTGAGGCCCTGGAGAGCAGTTACTCTGCTGGGCCTCAGTGTCCCAGGTGTGAAATGGGAGAGTCACATGAAGTGCCCGCTGTAACTGACAGGCGGGCAGAACAGGCACAACAGTGCTTTCCACCCCCCCCACAGGTGGATGAGAAAATGCCAGCTGTGGTTCAAAGCTTGACACATGTGATTCTGGAAAGCCTAGTGGTAAAATGTCCACACTTCCTTTTCTTGTGGCTGAGATGTCTCTTCCACTCACTTCTCCGCGTGGGTGTCCACACCCAGGCTCTGATCAGATAGAGTGGTCTAGGCAAAAGGAAGCAGCCGACCCTCATTGTTCTTTCAAGAAGGACTTGGGTCTCTACTCACTTTGCTACTAACAATGATGCTGCGCCTGGAGCCACCTCACTCTGCTTCTCTCTGCACCAGGTTGTCTACCACCATGACTACGTGCACAGCGTCAGGGGCAAAGTGGCCCCAACTACGAAAACCGTGGATCTAAACCGGGCCCTGCATGCGTACAAGCTCCAGAGTGAGGTGAGCAGTGAGAACTCAGCAGAAATCCAACCTGTCAGCCTCTCTGGAGGTGTCCTTGGCTTGGGTATCCCCTTGACTTGAACTTGTAAAGCATAAATGCTGTTTCAGTCACATAAATAGAAAAACAAAAACAAAAATAGGGAGGTCATAGCCTGTCTTCCTTCCTGGCTGGCAAAATCCTATGGAATAATCAAACAACAATTGGGTGTGGGGTGGGGTGATATTTGTAAGTTACAAAGAAGAGGGCCCCTATGCCTTCCCTGCTTTCAAAAAACTTAAAATCAAGATGACAAAGACAAGGCATTTGGTCATAAAGAGCAGCTAACAATGAAAACTAAAGCTCCAGATTACTGTCGGAATTCAGAAGAGAAAGGACCTAGACCCCACTCGCATATTTATTTTATTTTATTTATTTCATTTTTGTTTTTATTAAATCATAACTGTGTCCATTGATGCATTTATAGGGTTGAGTGTACTGAGTTGATATACAATGTGAAATGCTTACATTGAACTGGTCAACACATCACAATTATACTCTTTTCTTAATAGTTTTGAAATGTACCATTGCATCATGCACATTAGGTGAGGTCCCCCAAATACCCTCCCTCCTCCGGCCTCCTCCCACCCTCCCTTCTCTTTCCTCTTCCCTTCTGCTTTCTGGACTATAGTTATGTTTTTCCATCCGTATGAATGTGCAGGTGATTGTATATCGATGTCATAGCAGTATTGCCACTGGTTTATTTAATCTCCCTATTTTATGTTAGTGGTGTTGCTTTGGTCTCAGTCTTTATTGCTATTTTCCATCTTAAATGTTAAAGATAAATTGGTTTTGAGTATATACACATAAGCCTCAGTCCTGTAACCCCTGAGAGTCAGAGTATTTAAGGTCACAGACAGGAACTCCTGCAGGAATATGTGCAGTTCTATGTCAAGACACTGTGTTTGGGAGGAAGGGAGGAGGGTAACACAAAGATGTGCCCAGTAACTGTGACTGTCTCAGGGACCAGTGATGGCTTGAGAAGACATCGTCACTGAGAGGGGGTCAGCAACAGAGGTGGCCCTTGGCTGCCTGTCTTCTCTGCGTTTCCCAAATTCTTGCTAGATGTCATGCAGTCAACTGGGCAAATGTTCTAACATAGAGGAATTACCTTCCATACACCATTTCCCTTACTGTTCTCTTTCTCCAAAACCATAAAGAGTAATCTGGCTCTTAGAGTTTATTTAATTTCTCCCTGAAACCAATTCAACGAGCATAAATAGATTAAATATCTAATCCAGAACTTAACACAAGCTGTGTGTGATCTGTTGAGCTCAGATCAGTCCTTTGACACCAGGTGTCACTGAACCCTCTCATCTTCATTCTGGCAGAATCTATACAAAACCGGCCTGCGCTTCCTGCCCACTGGGTACAGGCTTCCAGGTGATACTCCTCACTTCAAACACTTGAAGAACACCCGATACATGAGCAGTTATGTGAGTTGTATCCTCATTGAGATGGGGGTGAAGGTGGGGTGGGAGGAAACTGGTGTTGATGAATGCCCTATGATTCCCTAAAGGTTCAATATGATCTAACAGTGGGAGGAGGTGGGGGACATAGCACATTGTTCAGGGGTGCTGTATAATTGGCCACTCCTGTAATTTGGTAGTGCTCGGGTAGCCCATGGGTTAGGACGAGATGTTGGTGGGAGCCTTGGCTCCGGGGCCATGCCCACCATGACCCTCTACTTCCAGTACCGTACTTGGCACAGAAGCACCCTGAACCATCCCAAGCCACTTATTGGAAATGCAACTTGGCACACACACTAATGATGTGCGGTGATAGCACTGATTTCCTTCTGTTGTGTTTCACAGCAGAAGACGTAACATCACAGCATTCCTTTGAAAATTCTTGCCCAGCTGTGGCTTCCCTACACATCCTCTGTGCTCTGTGCATAGAAAGCTAGTGAGTAGATAGGCTCTCATTACCTGCAACTTGCCCAAGTGTTGGCTCTGGTAGTACCCTTCTCTCTACTTTTTTAAAGTACCAGAGACTTGCTGCATTTACCCCATGGGCAAAACATAGAGAAGTTTTGGGCATCCCAGTGACCCTGGCCTTCAGACCACAGCCAGCCATTGGGTGAAGAATAAGCTTCCCTTCCGTGCTATTCTTCAGGGTCCTGGGCATCAAACCTGCTGGCCAGAAAGGGTCCAATAGCCTGTGGCCCAGTGATATACTTTCAAAGCAGACAGTCATGGATTTAATAATCTAACACATCATTTTTAAATCAGGCCACAAAGCTGTTTGTCAGTCTTAAATATATTCTCTTATTCCTTTGTTGCATTTCTAATTTCCTAGCCACATTGGAACTAAAAATAATAGAGGTTTTTCTTGCCTTTTGCATAACCTCCGATAAACAGATTTGACGTAGGCAAGGTTATTTTATTCCTTTCTGGACCTGGTTTTATTATCCAACAAATAATTTTCAAGGCTTGGGTTAATAATTGAAATTATTAATAAAAATTGCATAATAATAACAATCGAATAACAACAGAATAACAATTGAAATTTTTTGAATGACTTCTCCTTATACTTAATACTTAAAGAGCAATGTTCAGATGAAGGTAGCATCTGTTTTCTATTTGAGAAATGCAGTGTTGCTCTTCATTTACCCACCACTGACTTTGTTTTTGCAGTTCAAGTACAAAGAAGTCTATGAACACATCAAGGCAAATGGGTATACACTTGGCCCCAAAGATGTTCCATTTGTCCACGTCCGGAGAGTCAACAATGTCACCAGCGAGGTACCATGAATGCTCATTCTCTGGGGGACATAATGAGTTTCAAAGACCACAGCTTTGTTTGAAGCAGATTAAGAATTAATTATACTTTAGCTGTGAATTTATACATCAGCAAGGAGGAAGAGGGTCCTTTTCGTCCCCTTTTGATATTTCTATCCCTTGACAGTGTTTTTCTGGGTTTAGTAATGCCACAGCAGAGGCTCGGTTCCATACATCAGGTTACAAAAATCTTCTAGAGAACATTTTGACATTTGTATTCAAAACTTGTTAATAAGTTTGCATTTCAGTCTGACTCATGACCCTCGGTTTGTACATTGACTTTGTGTTGCACGCATGATCCACTCTGCAACCATTTGATAGAGAGTGGAAGCCTTTGTGCTCAGAGCTATTCACCTAAATGAAATACGCATCAGTTTATGTTTCCCTAATTTCAATCATTTTCTATATTCATATTTTCTCTCCTGGTTCGTCCTGTAAAATATTTGATTGTTGTGTACTCAATAGATGCCCTCATCGCCCTCTACTAAACCCTGAATCGTTTTTTTTCCTCCACTGTAGAGACTGTATCGAGAATTGTACCACAAACTGAAAGACAAGATTCATACAACTCCCGACACGCCTGAAATCCGCCAAGTCAAGAAGACACAAGAGGCTGTCAGTGAGGTGAGTTCACTCCTAGGAGGGGCAGGTGTGGCGCTGGTGGGGGGGAAGGTCACTCACTGATCTTTAACGTGTGCGTCTCGGTACTTTCTCCTTCAGTTGATCTACAAATCAGACTTCTTCAAGATGCAGGGCCACCTGATCTCCCTGCCGTACACACCCCAGGTGCTCCACTGCCGCTACGTGGGAGACATCACCAGTGACGTAAGCACCTCCGGGGGCCCCCCCTTTCCACAGGGGGTCTTAGCAAGAGGCCAGTTTGTTTTCAGTGTTTAAAACAACCAGTGATCCTTGAACAGCCTTTCCCACTGAGAACTTCTGAACTAAGTGGACAGCTCAGAGGTGAGGGTAGTGTAGGAGTAGGATGGACTCCACAGTTCTCCAGCTGAGGAAACAGTCATGAGAAGACAGCTCAGGAAAGACAAGAGTTGCCACCACTCTCCATCATTCAGTGACCGCCATCATCCTACATTCCACGCCCAGGCATTCCACCTCCTCAGTGCCAGAGGAGCAAGTAGCATCTGGCCCAGGTCAAGTTCAGTATTTTCCTCTCACTCCTCCTTCTTCCACCCGCTTTAGCAATTTCCTGCTTCCATTTTTAAAACTTTTCCTTGTATATTTCCTCTTCCAAAAAGGCCAATCCATTCTCTCTGTGTTTTTTCCCCATCACTGTGATAATAACAAATGAATACCAGTGTTTTCTCCTCCGCTCTGGATTAGAAGCTGAAATGAATAAAAGTCCGTGACTTACTGAAGTAAACCAAGGGTGCAGGGTGGACGTGTTGGACCAAACCTGAAGACAGATTCGTTAAGGAGTGTTACTGCTGTCTTTCATCTTCCTGACTTACATTTGCTCGTGAGCAGCTGTGTTTCTGTGTTTGCCTCACAGATTAAATACAAAGAGGACCTGCAGATCCTGAGAGGGCTTGGCTGCTTCCTGTACGACACTCCCGACATGGTCCGCTCCCGGCACCTGCGCAAACTCTGGGTGAGTTCGCACCTTCACCACGTGGAGTTACCCCTGCACAGGGCCTCCATCCCAGGCCTCTGGGGGCGGGGCAGAAACTATCTTAGCCTGCAATTACTTTTAAAAGGAAATTTACCATTAACCCTCTTGAGTAGGTCACAGCCTACTTAGGATGGTCTGTGCCTGCCGTAAACAGTGATGAGCTTAACTGATAATTGTTTTTGTTTCTGCCTAGGAAGATACCTGGGACATGTGAAGGACCCAAGCCCCTGTTCTTGCATGCACCAGCCATTTGAAAGACAGCATATCTTGCAATTGCTTAAATGATTAATCAACTTGTATCTTTGTTTTTGTTTAAGTCTAATTACCTGTACACTGATAAGGCAAGGAAAATGCGAGACAAATACAAGGTGGTGCTTGACACCCCAGAATACAGGAAAGTGCAGGAACTGAAGACACACCTGAGTGAGGTAAGGATGGCTGACTTGTCCCTACACTCAATCCAACTGACCAGTAGGAACTGAGTTACTCGAAAAGTCTGTAGTTGCTCTAGCGATCGTTTTCAGGCGACTACAGCTGGTGAGAGATTTCCCCTCTGGCCTTAACTGTGGATAATACTTGGCCTCAGTTTACTTATTTGTTCCCTTTTGGTAAGATGAGGATATTGACACGTGCCCTTCTTATGAGTAGGGCTGATGAGAGGTTTTATATGATTTTATAGATTAGAAAGCCCTTTTATCTTGTTGTAGTCTGAACTGAACTTATTTAAGATTTTTCTATCTCTTGAATGCCTGGCCCGAGGAACCTATCACCATAGAGCCATTTGCAAAGTCTTCAGTAGCCCTACTGCCTTCTCAGTAATCCCAAACTGGCTTTCATTTCCATCTGCCTGCCTGGCACTGAGGCTCCTGGTAGAGTATAGTCATTTGTGTATGGATCTGATCCTCTATCTAGACCATCAGTTCCTTGAGGATTAACCCCCATGTTATTTACATACGGGTCCCGTAGTGTCTTGGCCATGACAGGTGCCTAAGTCTGCCAATGACTAAAGGTAAGCACACCCCGCACGTGTAAGTGGTTTTCTCACGGGTTGGCTGTCCCTTCTCCTTTGGCCATCAGTCTGTATTGCGGCTTCACCAAGCTGAGTGTGGCTGCAAGCCATCTTGCCATTCTGAATTGACTGAGTAGTCACTGATGAAGACCTTGATGCTCTTCGACTTAAAGATGCCCTGGCAGACCCAGAACTGCCCTCAGTGGAGAGGACATGTAGCTTCCCGAGTTCCTAGTGAGCCAGAGTCAGAGGATGAGTAATTTGCCAGCTCTGAGCCTATTTGCTTTCCTGCAAGCATCCCTGTGTCATTTCAAACCGGTGCTTGCCCTCAGGAACACTCCTGTCCTTTGTATCCCAGTGAGGTTGTTCTTCCTCACTCTGAGTATGAAAGTCGCCTGTGGAATATTTAAAACCACCCCTGAGAGGGCTCTGACCTCCAGTTCCATCCCAGACTCAGATTCTCTGTGTTTGGGCACCTGTGAACTTTTAGATGCTCCATGGAGATGCCTGTGTTGAAAACCACTGTATCAAATCTCTCCTCAGCCACCAAATAATAAAAAATTGATTTGGTAATGTACAGTGCTTCAGAATAGAGACAGCTCTGAAATACCTTTACTTCTCTTGGCTTTCTGGGTTCAGAATTATCCAAAACTTTGGTTTTTCCTCTTCCCAATTCCCAGTGGGATTTTGGGCATGTTTTGATCAGCACTGGGGAAGCAGAATAGGTATTTTTCAGGAGTATAGTTTCTACCATGTTTGCCTCTTTATAAGAATGACCGGGCTGATCAAATGCTGACCCAAACCGCTCCCCTGAATTCAGAAAAGCTGAGGGAGGGCCTACAAATCTATTTTTGATAAAGACCTTTAGGGGTTTTAGTATCAAGAAAATCTGGCAAACACTGACTTAGTTAAAAGTTTGATAGCCAAGAGAAATTCAGGTTATTGACTTTGGGGTTGACTTCGAATTGCAGACTCTTGACATGTATACATTTGTAGTAGTAGGAAGCAGGAACGTTGTCCCAAAAAGCATAAACAATGAGTACCTGGACTCAGAGGGAAAATCATATAAAGAGAATTATTGAAATGGCAAGGGAGAGTGCAGGGCATTGGTGGGTGACTGGAGGAGCTACTAGGAGGCTAAGGTTGAGTTCAGATGTTCAAGTAAAGTCTTGGCGATGCAGTGAGATCCTGTCTCTAAAAAAATAAAAAATAAACAAATAAAGGAAAAATAAAAATAAATGGTTTGGGAGAGTCTGGTTTTGGTCCCAGATTTATTTCTGATTAGCTATGTGACCTTATATAATCCACAACTTTGGTACCCCAATTTACTAAACTAGAGAATTGAATTAGATGATTATTTGGGTTCCTTTTAGCCATAAAATTCTATGAGTTTGTTGATTTACTTTACTTAAAATTTAACCTGGAAGAAACATTAAATTTGCATTGACTTTATCTCCTTCCTTTCAATAGTAACACACCCCACACACATACAAAGGCCCCAAACATATGAGCTATATTTTGCTTTAACGCGTATGTAAGTTGGATCTTAAAAAATTGACATATACATATATAACATTTACTTCTTACATTGTAATTGTTCAACTGGTATATGTGATAAAAATTTATTTCGTATCCATTTATTCTTTCTAGCTTATCTCATTATATTAAATTCCTTCAGCATTTACTAGGGGGCTACTATTTTTCAGGCTCTTTGCCTAAACACAAGGTGATGACAGGGTCATACAGCTGAGCTGCTGGGCCCCCAATCTAGGAGAAAAAACAGACATCAATGTGATAAATAGTATTTTACAGGAATAATCAAGACAGCCTAGATTCTAGAAATTTCCCTAAGTGAATAAGAGAGAGAATATTCTAAGCAGGAAGGACAGTATGTGAAAATGGCTATCATGAGTTCTGGGAACTGGGCATAGTTTAAATCACACACGGAGGGCATTGAAGAATGTTGGGAAATGAAGCTACAAACATGGGTGGGGCCAGGTTGTGAAGACTCGTGGAACTTTTCAGTTATATCACTGATCTTGGGCTTTATGAAAAATCATTCAAGAATTATTTCTAAGTGGGATAGACCTGAATGTTAAGCAAAGCTGTCTCTCAGACTTGTGAAAGATGGGTAAGCCAGGTAGAGTAGCTAGTCGAGGAACTGAGAAGGTGATCTAGGAGTGCTTAAGGATATGTAGGAAATAAACAAGATGGTAGTCTGAAAGTGGTGGTGGGGAAGGGATAGAAGAATAGATTTCAGGAACACCACAATGTTAGGAGTCAAGGATTCATAACCACTTTAATGTGGGAAAGGGGGAAGCATCTACAATGATTGCCCGAGTGTACAGCTTGGGTAACTGGGAGATCAAGGAATCAGCAAAACAGATAAAAAGGGACAGGAAGCAGATTTGGGCTGGAGACAGGGGTAATATAAAGAATTCTATAGACGGGGGTAATATAAAGAATTCTACGTTGAACATGATAAATCACCTACATCCAGAAAGTTGTAGAAAATTTGGGTCTGGAGCTCAGGTGAAAGGCTGGATATGTAGATTTGAAAGGCATGAATCTCAAAGTGATGGCTGAGGCCCCAGGTGCAGATGAGGACACCTGAGGAAAACATGCAGGGTGAAACTCAACTCTGGCTGAGACTTCACTGATGTGGTCGGCTGGGGTCCAAACTATGGTCTTGAGAAATTAATCCAAAGAGAAGAAATGAAGAAACAAATATACAGGCAGCTTAGAGAGAAAGAAAGGAAGGAGGACTTAGACTAGAGCAGTGGTTCGCAACCTTCCTAATGCCACGGTATATTTTCACTGTTACAAAGGGATCGTGACCCACAGGTTGAGAACCTCTGGGCAAGAGGTTAAAAAAGGTTTAAGGAAGGGAGAGACTTGGGTCTGTTTGAAGGTGAGAGGGCTGGAAAAAAGGAAAGGCTGAAGGTATAGAGGGGAAGGTGGTAATTGGCAAGGCAGGGCTCTAGGACAATTAAGAATAAGACCAATAATAGAGCAGGAAGAGGCTTGGATTCTGGACAGGTTAGAGAATGTCTCTTGTTTTGCTTCAAGGGAATCAAAAAGAGGAGAGCTCAGAAGGTAAATTTAAAAAACATTGGCTTATTGGGAAGAAATTGAGGTTGTCGTATGGGAGGGGGCTGTCTTTTCGATGAGTAAGCAATAGGCATCTGCAGAGAATGTAACATGTCAATAATGCAGAAATGATGCGGATGCTTCTTTATGTCTAGCTGGTGTACAGAGCTGCGGGCAAGAAGCAGAAGTCAATTTTCACTTCTGTTCCTGAGACTCCTGATACTTTAAGAGCCAAGCGAGGGCAGAAGCTTCAGAGTCAGGTAAGCTCATTTGTTAACAAAGGTATATAAACCTGCCTCTCTGGTGTTACAGGATGGCTATGTGTGCCTGGTCTCCCTGGCCAGGGGCAGACTCGGTTGTCCTTGCTGTAACCTCATGTTTATTACCGTTCCACTTTAAAAAAACAGTTGTGGCTGATGCCTATAATCCTAGCACCCTGCTCAGGCAGCTGGATTTCCTGAGCTCATGAGTTCAAGACCAGCCCAAGCCAGAGTAAGACAGCTTTAGTGGCACCAATAGTCCCAGCTACCCAGGAGGCTGAGGCAAGAGAATTGCTTGAGCCCAAGAGTTTGAGGTTGCTGTGTTTACCGAGGGTGACAAAGCAAGACTCTGTCTCAAAAATAAATAAAATAAAATAAATGCTTTTCTGGCCAGACACAGTGGTCACACCTGAAATTCCAGCACTTTGGGAGGCTGAGTTAGGAGGATCACTTGCAACCAGGTGTTCAAGACAACAGAGTGAGACCCTGTCTCGGGGGGGAAAAAGGAAGAAGCAAAAGAAAAGCATAGTTTTCTTTTGGGTCATGGTACAACATAATCACAGTTACATTTTACCCAAACAAAGGTTCCATGTCTTCTTCCTTAGGCTAAACAACTTCTATCATCGGATGAGTAGTCTGTGGACTCTAAGTGGTAAAAATGTGGCTTGATCCTTCCGTAAGATCTATCTTATATCCACAGAGAAATGAAGCCACATTTTGCATTTAAGCAAAAATGGAGAGGAAACTATTTTTTTAGTAGTCTCAATGAGGGCTCTATCAGCAACCTGACTCTTCTGTTGACATTGTTTATCTTATGGATTTAGACGGGACTATACTGAGTGGTGGGAACCCGAGATAACTGGAGCATGTACATGAGCTTCAAACGCGAGTCACAGAGACAAAGAACAAAAACACACATGACCAAAAATAAACAAACAAGCAAACAAACAAAAAGTCAGGATAACAAGCAGAGACACGCTTCTCATTGAAAAGTTAGAAGTGGATGAAGAGGACTGAATGCTGAAGACTAAACGTCTTCCCTGTTAACATCTCACCCTACTCTCTCATTATTCAGTATCTGTATGTTGAACTTGCCACCAAGGAGAGACCTCATCACCACGCTGGAAACCAGACCAAAGCCTTGAAGCACGCCAGACACGTGAAGGACATGGTCAGTGAGGTGAGACACGAGCTCAGCACAAGGTGCTGGGTCCGAGAAGAGATGCGTCCTTAAAACTTTCTCCTGCTACCTCTGATCTGAGAGCTCGTTACTATAAATTGTGCTCGGAGGTGACAAAATGCAGAGTAGCAAAGCTACTCTTCAGCAGCAAAATACACGGTGTCCCTTCATTAGATCCGTGACGTGGTTGTGAATTGGGACTGATGAAAGGCTGGAACTTAAGTTTATCTCTCTCTTTTTCTTTCTTAGAAAAAGTACAAGACTCAATATGAGAAGATGAAGGACAAGTACACCCCGGTCCCAGATACGCCAATCCTCATCAGAGCCAAGAAAGCTTACTGGAATGCCAGTGATGTATGCAGCCCTTCCTCTTGTCTTTGGGGTGGTAGGGAGAGCTGAGGTTAAAATGCCTGGGAAAAAGGAGTTATCTCAGTCATAACCATGGTTCAAAGTCATGGCCCACAAGATGGATCGGGAAAAAAACGCAAAAAAATTTTTAAAGAAAAAAAAACCTGGCTCAAACAATACCAGTTAGGTAAAGTACCAGAGATGGTAGAAGCCTATTCATCTCGCTTCTCTCCTGGGCAAAATAGGACCCTTTCTTGTATTTCTTTAGTAACATTTTCTAAGGATGCTTGACAACCAATTTACGGATCCATAAAATCATTATATTGAAGTCGGCCAGACATAGTCTCAAATCCTGCTACTATCACTTGCCTGCTGTATGATTCTATATAGTTTAATTTTTCTGAGCCTTTTTTCCTACGTAGAGAGTGAAGATGAGAATCATGATAATTAAATAAGACTAAATAAGATAACCGGTGTAATGTTTCTAGGACGCTGCTGGACTCTTAGTTGACATTAAGAAAATGTTTGTCCCCTTTCTTCTCCCATCTGCCTAAATCACCAGAATGATGCATGACATAGCAGTCAGAATCAGGAGGCACAGACTTTCGTTCCCCATATCATATAATCCCAAGGATAAAACCGCCTTTTCACAGTAATGAGATTATCTGTTAATGGAGATGTGAAATGAGTCTACCCAGGGCAGAGCTCAACCAGGAATTCCCTGCACTCACGTTGCCAGACCAGAACCCTTAGACGACTGGACACATTAGGACTTGAGCTGAGCCAAAAGTTCAAGCCAACTCCATTACCCTCTCAACTCAGCAGGGTAGCTCTAGGAGCCCTAAGCAGGAATGTGAGGGCTTACAGCAAATTGGAACAACATATCAGTTCCAAAATGTTACCAGAAATTTTCATTCAGCTCAGTGCCCCAAAGCACAGTGGTTACAGCACCAGGAACATACATCCAGTCAGCAGGTTTGAACCCAGCCTGCACCAGCTACAACTACAACAAAAAAATAGCTGGGCATTGTGGCTGTCGCCTATAGTCCCAGCTATCTGGGAGGCAGAGGCAAGAGAATCACTTGAGCCCAAGAGTTTCAGGTTGCTGTGAGCTGTGACACTATAGCACTCTACTGCAGGAACATAGTGAGACTCTATCTCAAAAAAAAAAAAAAAAAAGAAAAGAAAAGAAAGAAAGAAACTTGCATTCAAAGCAGAAGGGAGGCTACTAATTGTAAAGAAGCCATGGCCAGTTAGCACTAAAAATGTAAGCTCAAAGAGTCATGTGCTCCCCTCAAGTCTGTCCCCTGGGATATTAATAGTATTCTTTTGGCATCCCCTATCTTTATCACTTCAGGGATACTGTTGAATATTCATTTGAACTGAGCTTAACTTGCCTCTTATAGGGATGATCACTCAGTAACTGGCCCCTGGGCTCATTATGCCCCACTGTATAATCCCCAGGGATCTATCAATACCAGTTCTAATAACCCTGTTTTTTAAAATAGTCTCCTGTAATAGGGGAGTCTCCAGCATTAAATTCGGTATATCAACTACGGCTTTCCACCCACCTCCAAGTAGATCTAGACAATCTGATGAGATTATCCATTGAAAGAACAGAACTACAACGTCAGACAAAAGACATCCTTCACTATGTGTTTGCTCAGCTACCCCAAAAGAAATGAACTATTTGAAGCTGCATATAAGCAGCTCAGAAAAGCACCCATCTTGTGTAGATGAGATGAGTCTGAGGTTAGGGTCAAAGCTGTTTTCTCTGGAAATATTACAAAGATAAAGCTTATAATGAAATACATTTTTAAAACTGGTCAGTGTGGAGGAGGCATTTTAATGTTGGGAATTGAAACTAAATCTTTCTCCACTTCCCATGTCTTGGGCTCAGCAAGGTTATGTCTGGGTTTTTCTCCCCACAATGAGCTTTTGTTCTAAGTTTACATGTAAATAAACTTTATTTTAAGTAGTGTTAAATTTACAGGCAAAAATAGTACACTATTCTCACATATCCCACACCTAGTCTTTTCCTTTTTTTTTAAATTTCAAATTAATATGACGGTACAAATAATTAGGTTACAATGTTTGTGTTTGTTAGGCAAGGTCCCTGTTGTAGTTGTGCCCCTCACCTAGCGGTCCACACCCATTTCTTTCTGTTTTTAACACCTTATTCTACCGTTGTAAGTTTGTCATAACTGCTGAACCAAGATCAAGTTCATAATTATTATTATAACTAAATGACATTAGATATTCGGTTATTCAATTATTATAACTAAACTTCATACTTTGAATGTCATTCGTTTTTTCCAATGTCCTTTTTCTCTTCTGGGTTCTGAAATAAGTTTTTAAATTTTTTCTAAATGTATATACATGGGAGAAACTAAGAGAGAAGACTCTAGAGTTCAAGTGTAGAAGGCTGTTATTTACCTTGGTAGTTTTCATAATCATTCTTCTTTTCCCCTTTCCAGCTACGCTACAAAGAAACATTCGAAAAGACCAAAGGGAAATACCACACTGTGAAGGACGCTCTGGACATTGTCTACCATCGCAGAGTCACAGACGACATCAGCAAAGTGTGTCCCTCCATATTTCTACTTCTGTTGGGCTCTACAACCCTTTGCAATTTTTTTTTAAAAGCAATCTCCCTTTTCTAAAATTCTCCAGAAAGAGGTAGACACTTTGACGCTAATGATGGGTAAGACTGTATCCCTGTCTTTGTGCTTCTCTAACAGGTAAAATATAAGGAGAACTATATGAGCCAGCTGGGAATCTGGAGTTCCATCCCTGACCGTCCCGAGCACTTCCACCACCGGGCAGTCACTGATTCAGTCAGCGATGTGAGTGTGGACGTTGTCTGTTTTCACATAAAATTTCATATTTCCATATGAGTTACAAAGTCCATCACTGCATAACACTTGGCTAGACGTCAGACCTTGTGCATGGGTGTTTTAAGCTATAAAACTCATTTATTGAGTGAGTGAACTTCAACTAGAGAGGGAAAAATATATTCAAATATATAACCCTATTTTTCTTCTCAATAGATCATATATTACATAACTGGAAGTTATAAACGTTGCCTGGAAAATAACCTATTTTTGATCCCCTGAAGAAACAACTTGATGAATTAAGACACATAGCAATTCTTATTTAGAAAGAAATTTCAGTTCTCTATATGAAAATATAACTACCAAACTAATGCCACGTTTTCTAGGAAAGCATGCCTGTTAAATTTGAATTGCTTTCATTAGTATTAAAAATAAAAATTTTCATATACTATAAAACAATACACCATAAAATGGGCAGAAATCAGTATTACTGGAGACTGACTTTTAATAATTGTTGTAATACTTTATTATTTCATATATTTCATGAGTCAGAGCTGAAATTTGTTCCATTTCTATAGATACTTATTGCTATTTGGATGTAAGTTCTTAAAATTCTTTGATGATGTTTTTCGTCTCCCAGGTAAAATATAAAGAAGACTTGACCTGGCTTAGAGGCATTGGTTGCTATGCCTATGATACTCCTGACCTCACTTTGGCTGAAAAGAATAAGACTCTCTACAGCAAGGTATCCATACTGAAGGAGAATGGCCATTCCACATGGACCTTACCCACACAGGGAATTAGCTCGGAGGAAATAACCTTTCTCATTTCCATCCCTATCCTGGCTTCGAGACCGTGTAGTTGGAGCACATACTGACCTGTTCACTCTCCCTAGGAGATTTCATTAGTACCAACCTCATTAAATATAGTCATTTATTTGATTTGTTGAAAAGTCATCTCAACACAGCTCCTCATGACTCTTCCAGATCTCCCTCGCTATTTATGTCTCTGGGCAATTTATTGTTAGAGCTGATATGGTAGCAAATATAAAGTGGAAAATAATAACCCACAAGCAATGGTGACAAGGCAAATCACTGGGTTTTTATGGCCTCATTTTTCTATTTATAAAATGTTCTAAAGTCTCATTCACTTCCCTTGAGTTTTAAAACAGAAGTCAGCAAATTTTTCTAAAAAAAATAAAAAGTGGCACGTAGTAAATATTTTAGATTTTGTGGACCACATTCATTCCAGTGCATGGCATTCTTTGTTTGTTACAACCCCTTAAAAACCATTCTTAACTACTTGTGTAAAAACAGGTGGTGGGCTGGATGAGTCATAGTTGCCATACCCCTGCTCTAAAAGATTATGATTATATGATTAATTACTGAAAAACAGTACCCAAACTAATGAAGTAAAAACTGCCCTCAAAGTCCACATGAAAATACCTTAAAAGTAAAATAACAATCATGACAGAAACAAAGAATAAATTGATTTAGATTTTTGCCTAGTATGGAGTATAGATCTATTTGACATTCACCCAAGGAAGTGTTTTCTAGTATGTATTTTGGGGCTAGCTTTTAAGACACTTAGGCAAGTATGCCCTTCATTGCCTTGGGCAACACAGTAAATGCTGTAAATAGGGTGGCACCTGTGGCTCAGTGAGTAGGGCGCTGGCCCTACATACAGAGGATGGCAGGTTCGAACCTGGCCCCAGCTGGGTGTTGTGGCGGGCACCTGTAGTCCGAGTACTCGGGAGGCTGAGGCAAGAGAATCACCTAAGCCCAAGAGCTGGAGGTTGCTGTGAGCTGTGACACTACAGCACTCTACTGAGGGAAACAAAGTGAGACTTTGTCTCTAAAAAAAAACTGCAAATATTTGTTGGCTCTGTGAATTAATTACCATAATTATATGATATGATAAATAGTATGTCTCATTTTTTAAGATGATATAGCCTGCTATCAAGTAATCACATTCTCTTTTCTCTAGTATAAGTATAAAGAGGTATTTGAAAGAACGAAGTCAGATTTCAAGTATGTCGCTGACAGTCCGATCAATAGGCATTTCAAGTATGCAACTCAGCTGATGAATGAGGTACGTATGAACTGATCCGAATAAGCCTACTCAACTCCTTTAAGAAGTCTATACAGTTATTTGATTAAAGCCCAAAACAATGAATGACAGGAAAGTCATTTTAAGTCTTCATTCGAAATGAAGATTTGGAAAGAATCTATAATGTCACCATCTAATGGGTTCTGCCAAAACCATGAACAGACCCGTGGGGCTGTGCAGAGTGCTGTGAGGGCCGCAGCCATCAGCACCTCTGTCTGCACTAACACAGGGAGCACAGCCCTGTGGGTGCCGAGCCCGAGGAGGGGACTGATTTTGTCAACTATCAGTGGAACTTCCTTTTGCATAGATTTGGGAGACCCAGAAGTTCAAGCCCCAAAATGGCAGTGGTTAGAAGTGTTACCCCTAAGAGGACAGGGTGATTGATGACTTCAAATGTATTGCCATTGTTACCCCCACATACGTAGGTGCACAGAACTATCCATTTGCATCAAAACTTTTTCTTTATAGTCTACCCGATCTTTCCTCTAACCACCTTTGCAATAATTTAAGTTAAATTTAGTTCAAGGTGGCTGAAATGAGCAAGCTGTGAATTTACTTACATTTAGATAGTTCTATAATGTTTGGATGATTTTATAATTAAACTTTTATTTAATTTTTCTATTTTCAGATTTTCCATAGATTTTATATAAGTTCAAAACTATTGTTAGACTATTAGCAAAATGTATCTAAACAAGAGAATGTAGCTGATGGTATATTTATTTAAATGTATGACTTTTTAAAATTTGTTGTTGTTGTTTTTTCATTTGCTCTAGTTCATTTTCAGTAGATTTCCAGGCTGGACAACTCTGAAGAATTATTGTCACTAGCTTCCTAGGAGGACAGTGTTGATACGTTTTGTTTTTATTTTCCTATTTTGTGAGGGGTTGCCAGGTCCCTTTTATAATCAAATATGGTAACTAGCATTAAAGACTATGATGATTTTTCTAGAATGTTTTAGCATCAGATATGCTTTTGGATTCTTACGACCTTTGATAGTAAACCTGGGATCTTATTTTAAATGCATTGTAAAATGCCGTAAAAACTATTGCTACTGATGGCATCATATATAAAGATGGAAAATGTTTAGGCACAAAGCACTCCAGTTTCACTTGATCTTAACCAAAAGGCCAAGAAGCAATACACTCCAATGTCAGTATATAAACTGCTCTGCCCACACTCCAGCCTTCCCTGGGTGACCTTCCTTCACTTCACTCTCTTTGCTTCCTTGTTTTTATTGCCCAGAGTGCTTTGGCAACCCACTTCTATTTTTTTTTTTTTCTTGGCCAGGGCTGGGTTTGAACCCACCACCTCCAGCATATGGGGCCGGTGCCCTACCCTTTTGAGCCACGGGCGCTGCCCCAGAGCTCACTTCTAGAAATGACTTGTTTCTGCCTCTCTGCGGTGTTTACCCTTGAGATATTTGTGTAGCCTTGAATCTGTACTCTTGCTATAATATGATATGATGTTTGAGCAGAAAAAATACAGAGCTGATTATGAGCAGCGGAAAGATAAATACCACTTGGTGGTCGATGAGCCCAGACATCTGCTGGCTAAGACCGCAGGCGACCAGATCAGTCAGGTACTGTGATGGGGCTGGCCGGCCGGCCCAGGCAGGATGTGTTCCGGTTTCTCATGAGATGTCGTCCCGTCTGCTGCAAGGATGTCATAGGTTCTGCCTATGATATTGGGCTGTTCTGTTTCAAAGTATCTGTCTAGCCACCCAAAGAGCCCCAGTGCTCTCTGCGTGCGCCAGTCCCTGCTCTGTGTGCTCACTCGAGCTGTGGTGAAGATGAAAAGAAAGCCGGGTCCTCCAGCTCTTACTTTCTCCTGGAGAACCTGTTTGTATACTGCGCCTGTAAAGTGCAAATGGAGTTGCAGAAACAAAAACAAACTAACCTTACTGGAAGGAAAGAGGACACAAGTCCTTACTGTATTTTTCTACTGCAAAGCTGTCTTCTTATCTATAAAGGCAGTTTGGGTGGTAGAGGAAGCGAGACTAGCTGTACCATTCCCCACTCGCAAGGACTGGGGATCATCACTCCAAGTCCCGCAGTCCTTCTGCCCGGCATTGTAGCATAAATTGGTGTCTTCACCCTCACAGATCTGTGAGTACATGAAGTTTGTTTGCCAACATCTCTTCCCTCAGAGGTGACTGGCACACAGTGCCGTGTTCTTTTCTGTCTTTATAAGTCTCTTTTGTGCTTCACTGCTCTTTGCATGGACAGAGAAAATATAAATCTAGTGCCAAGATGCTTCTGAAACAAGGATGTAATGAAATTCTGCGTCCAGATATGTTGACTGCTCTCTACAATACACACATGTGGAGCCAGGTAATGTCTGACGGGAGGGCAGGACAAGCTCTAGAAGCCGTGGGTGCCTTCCCTTTTATGCTTTCACTGGTTTCCTCTCCCTGCTCCACCCTCATGCTAGTTTCACATGACAAAGCTTCATAAATACTCCTTCCTTGTAAATGAACTCGGAAGGTGGCCCAGGGCGATGATGAGGCAGCCGGCATCTGCTCATCGTTGGACTCTTTTGGAACTCCTTATAAGATTGACTTTCTCAAACATTCTCTCCAAATTGATAGAACATTAATTTACATCTTTCAGTTTTTTCCTCAAAGACATAGATGCCTTAGGTATTGTGGATATTAAGTAGATTCAATAGCATTTAAACTCTGAATATTTAATGTTTTCATCTGATGTTTCCATTGTTCAATTATCGCTACAACCGCAGGGGAGAGATGGGGATTCCCAAGAGTATTGCGCATATTCATGGTGGCTTTTGAGTCTGAAGCTGAATTGCTAGGTTATTTCCAGTACACCTGTTCCCATGCGCACTCGTTCAGTGTCGCTGATAGCCCTGCCTTCCTACAAGGCGACTGAAGCACCCACTTTCCATCACGTGCTGAAAGGGAAACTTGCAGCAGCAATAAACAGTGACAATTGGTTCACAGACGTGATGTTAATAAAATGCCATTTTCCCAGATCAAAACAAAGGAAGTTTTCTATCAAGCTTTTGTATTAGCAACTTGTTTTATCATTTTAATTTGTCATCAAATCAACACAGGAAATGAGGAAACATTTTCCTGTAAACATTCCATTCGCCTGAACTTCCTCATCGGTCCTCCTACGATCATCAGATAGTTGTGCATGAAATTTTGTTGCGCTTTCTGTATCTGTCCTGCTTGAAACGGCTTATGTCATGTGCGTGAGAAAAATTAACTTGAAAATTACAAAAACAAATGTATTTTTCAAAATGATAAACACCAATTTGGGAGGCTGAGGCAGGAGGCTCTCTTGAGGCCAGAAGTTCTAGACCAGCCTGAGCACGAGCAAGACCATATTGCAAGAAAAATAGAAAACGTAGCTGGCATTGTGGTGTGCAACGTAGCTGGCATTGTGGTGTGCACCTGTAATTCCAGCTGCTGGGGAGGTTGAGGCAGGAGGATTGCTGGAGCCCAGGAGTTGGAGGCTGCAGTGAGCTATGATGACACCACTGCACTCTAGTCTGAGAACAGAGTGAGACACTGTCTCAAACATAAAAATGATAAACACTTCAAACCATATATACTCATTCTTAATTTTAGATCCCTGTTTCATCTTTGATATGGAAAAATACCTCAGTAGATCGCACATATTCAATGCAGTAGGTTGCAAGTGAAATAGTCCTTGTCAAACAGAGATCAAGGCTCTAGTCCTCTGGATTCATTCTTATAACCTTCTGGGGCCTCAGTTTCCATGTGTATAGAACATATTGGAAATTACTGTTACAATTATCTGCAAATTCCATTACACTTTATTTATCAACAGATTTCTATTTAAGATTTTCAGTTAAGATTTAAAAACAAAGCTGCTGTGACACTATCTCCCACTTTGGTGTTTCAAGAAGAAAATTAGATTCCTTTCAGCCTTCTATTTGAGTTCTTCAAGTTAATTCATTCTTCTCTTTCACAATTTAGATCAAGTACAAGAAAAACTATGAAAAATTAAAGGACAAGTTTACCTCAGTTGTGGACACTCCTGAACACCTGCGTACAACAAAAGTCAACAAACAAATCAGTGATGTGAGTACAAGAAACACTGAATAGATTCACAAACTCAGGAACCATTTGCAAATGCGCTGGGGCATTTCAGGTGGTCACAATGTCTGGGAGACCACTGCCCCTTAGTGGGAGGGAGGCAGGGCTGCTAAATCTCCTGCTGTGCACAAGACTCCTCTTTCACAGTATAGAATTGATCCAATCGGATTGGCAAACCCTGAGACCTTAGCAGAGAGCATGAAAGCACCTGTTGAATCTATGGAATTATCTTTTCTTTATATTTACTCAAAACAACCTCTGTGTTTAGATTTCTATATTGTAAATTGAGAAGCATGACATTGTGTCTTTCTGCTTTTTAATCTCCCACAGATACTTTATAAACTGGAATACAACAAGGCCAAACCCAGGGGCTACACCACAATCCACGACACGCCCATGTTGCTGCACGTTCGCAAGGTCAAGGACGAAGTCAGCGATGTAAGGACCAGATGGTTGACAGTTCCTTTCATCTTGGCCTCTTTCTAATGTGATGTAACAAACTATGGTCCAGTTATCTGTTCCTGTGTAACGACCACCCTGAAACTTAGTGGCTTAAATTAAGTCATCTATTTTGTGTGGGGTTCTGTAAGTTGACAGGCACAGCTGGGTGGTCCTATTCCATGGGTTGTTGGCATACAATGGAGGCTCAGCTGAGCCGAGACATCCGACAGGGGTCCCCCCATGGCCAGAATTTGATGGTGGCTGTGGGCTGGGAGCTTGGCGGTTGCACGGACGGGAACTGGTTTCTTCACTTTCATCCCCTAGTGTCTCTCCACATGGCTTGAATATATCCTAGGGGACTGATAAAAAAGATACTAATTTCTATGCCTTTCCCAGAAAGATATTAATTAGTAATTTTAGTAAACTAGATCTATGGTGAAGCCCAGGAAAGTGTGACTCTAGTGATCAGTTTAGTAAACCCTACTATAGTTTGGAACCATGCTTTGGTTTGTAACCTAACAGTATACTTAGAACAGTTTACCTTGACCTTAATCACACTAAAACCTGGGATCCAATAGTCAGTGAGAAGGTGCAGGTTGGGCCCCAAGACCCTGAAAATTAAAAGGAGAAAAAGTGGATAAAGCTAGAAGTCTCCTTTAAAGAAACTACCTCTCCTTAAAGAAATTACCTCTTAGGCCTGCAGAAGCTAAGCCTTCCAGCGCCTCTCCTTCCCTCTCCCAAACCTGCTGTATACATCTCCAGCAGTGACAGCCGTGATGACATCCTTCAGATCATTCATTCATCAAGTATTTATTGAGTTTCCATGTCCCTGACTCTAGGAATGAGATGATGAATGACATGCAATCTTTGCCCTTAATGGGTTCAGCTTGATGGAAAGAAGAGGCAGATAAACAAACAATTACAACATGGCATGATAACAGCCAGAGCAGTGGGAGCATAGAGTGTGCGCAAGACTAATTCTGTCCCAGTGAGCTGGGGTGGCGGGGGCAGGGGGGTCTTTTCTTCCATCCACAGTTTTCAGGATGTTCTGAGCTCAGGATTTTTTATTTAGGAAAGAGAAATGCATGCATGGATAGCTGTTCAATGGGCCTTTTCAGACCCTCTCTGGGACATACGTTATATGGCAACACTGGTGACCGCAGTCAATGTGCCCTGGGGAACTGGTTTTAAGATCTGAGACAGAAAGATCCATCTCTGCATAGCGGCATCCTTTCTTCACATCAGATGTTTTTTATTTTATCTTAAGGAGCATTGTGTACTACAGTCATGCATAATGTCTTAGTTTTTAAAATGCTGCTATAAAAAATTAACCTTGTCACTGTGTTTCCTCCCACAGCTGAAGTACAAAGAAGTTTACGAAAGAAATAAATCTAACTGCACCATCGAGCCAGATGCTGTCCATATCAAAGCAGCCAAGGACGCCTACAAAGTCAACACCAACGTAAGTTCCAGAAACTCCCCCAAGCCTGGTGGGGGATTTATCAGCTTCTTTAGGACACGTGGCCTCTTTTCACGTTTTTTCAGATGATTGAGCTTTAGTGAGTCCAGAGCAAGAGCCAAGTCCCAGGATCAGGAGGGATGATGCTAAATGGTCCTCACAAAGAATTACAGGGAAGAGCAGGGGTGGCCTGTTTCCGGCCACAGTTACTCCCACTCAGCCTCGTGGGAGGTGGCTGAGAAATAGGACATTTAGTTCTGGAATGAAGGTTCCATGTTGGAAGGTGCCTCATCGTGTGTCCTTCTCTTCCTGTGCTCTCCTCCTGCCCCAAATGCTACAGTCTGCACTTTTGTGCTATCAAGAGTTAACCCCGACCCTCCCGCTCAGATGTCCCCGCACTGATTCCTTTCCTTGCAGGGGCATCTTAAGCCTCACCACAGTGAAAATTTTGTGCATTGAGATGAGCAGACTTCTTTAAAAATATATAAAATGATTTATACAACAAAACCATTGTTCCCCAATGAGTGCCTGCTAGTGCCAGAGGAAAGATATAGTTACTAGGGCCAGCAAACCAAAATGCCTAGAGGAGCTGGCAGTGCTCCTATCTGGAGGATGGATAGAGGAAGAGGGGAACAAGATACAGGAGGGATAGACCGGGATAAAGCAAATGCAGTAAAATGTACATTGCAAAATCCAGCTGGAAGTTAATAGGCATTCTCTTTATAGAGAATTCTGGCAACTCTTTAGTATGCTTGAAATTATTCACAGTAACATGGGGAAAAAAACTCATTGGATGGTCTACATAAAAGCATACGCATTCTATTGTGTATAAATTATACCGCGATAAAAAAGAGAAAGAAAAAGTATAAGGGGAAAAATGAGCCTGTTATTCTTCTCCCAAAGACACTCAAATTGAATTACATACACTTCTATGGGTCAAGTTAGGTCCAAGGCAGCCAGTTCTCCAGGCCAGGTGAGTCTAGGAAGCACCTCTGAAGCCAGACTGCCCGGGTTTGAACCCCACCTCCACCACTTGCTAGTTGTCATGCCTTTGGCAGGTTACCTGACCCTTCTAGAGAGCTCCTCAGCTGTCTATTCCTTGCAGCTGTTATAAAGATCAGATGCGTTAATTTCATGAAATTTTATAATTTGTTTAATTAATTGTGCAATTTATAAAGCCCTTAGAAACTAAGTACCTGACACAAAATCAATACCTTAAATGTTTGATAATTCAAAAAAAAATTAAGCCTAAATTTGGTTAGAAATTAAAAGTACTCATTTTGAGGGTAATTTGGCTAGACCAGGAGCATGAGGAAGATTGTAGAATCATTTCACCAGGAGACTTTTAAAACTATAGCCCCTTATTTTGGGACTAAAAGTCCCAACAGATGACCTCTGAGTACTGACCAGCTGCATAAAATGTGCAGAAATTTTAACTGGGTGAAGAATTATGACTTGTGGCGTAGTCACCTGCCAGGGTCCCTCTGTGCTATATCAGGGGTGTGTGTTTGTGAATTCAGCCTCCTGACGAAGGCACTTCTTTCTCTCTTGTTGAAAACAGCTGGACTACAAGAAGCTGTATGAAGCCAACAAGGCCTACTGGAGGTGGACCCCTGACAGACCAGACTTCATCCAGGCTGCCAAGTCATCCCTGCAGCAAAGCGACGTAAGACAGGAGAGAAGCCCTGAGAAATAAAATTAGCATCACTCATGCTAACAACTGTCGTGGGTTTAACCCAAGTTCATTTAGGACCCTAGGAAGAGAGGCAGGTTGGGGCAGTGAAAGGCAAGCTCAGAAAGCAAACCTGGCCAGGAAGCCTGCTCTCCCCCGGCCGGGCCAACACAGGAGGCTCAGAGTCCTGATGACACTAGGAGACACTGGGGGTGACTGGGCGGGGAAGGAGGAGCACAGAAGGCTGTGAGGGCTGAGAAGCCCTGGCTTTCTCCTGCTCCCGTGACCCTTTCCTGTCCCCTCTCTGTCTTTCTTCTATAACAGTTTGAATATAAGCTAGACCGAGAGTTCCTCAAAGGCTGCAAGCTTTCCGTCACTGATGATAAAAACACGGTGCTGGCACTCAGGAACACCTTAATAGAAAGTGATGTGAGTATCCTGTCCTTCCCCGGTGCCCAGCTCATGCATGTCTGTCTATCTAAAGATTCACCATGAAATCTATGTTGATTGTAATGTAACAACTTGGGCCTAGTGCAGTGGCTCATGCCTGTAATCCAAGCACTCTGGGAGGCCAAGGCGGGAACATCATCACTTGAGTTCAGGAGTTCAAGACCAGCCTAAGCAAGAGCGAGACCCTGTCTCTACTAAAAATAAAATAATTAACTGGTGTTGTGATAGGTGCCTGTAGTCCCAGCTACTTGGAAGGCTGAAGCAGGGCGATTGCTTGAATCCAGGAGTTTGAGGTTGCTGTGAGCTCAGCTTGCACCACAGCAATCTACCCTGGGCAACAGAATGAGACTCTTGCTTCAAAACAAACCAACCAACCCCCAAGATTTCCAAAGATCTAGTGATTTAGGGGGCAGAAAAATCTGCACCATGCCTGAGGGAGCTAAAGAAATGCTTATTTTTTCACCGTTAAACAGCTGAAATACAAAGAAAAGCACGTCAAAGAAAGAGGTAGCTGCTGTGCTGTGCCTGACACTCCGCAGATCCTCCTGGCAAAGACCGTCAGCAATCTGGTGTCCGAGGTAACTCCCCCAACCCCGCCACCCTCACCTCCCACCCCTGCAGCCCATTTGCTCCACCTTCAGCCCTGCGCTAAGGCCCCAAGCAGACACCTTAACAAGTCTCTGTGGATCTCCCAGAACAAATACAAAGACTATGTCAAGAAGCGCCTGGCCCAAGGCTCCTACACAACACTGCCAGAGACCCGGGACACAGTCCACGTCAAGGAAGTGACCAAGCATGTCAGTGATGTAAGTGACCAATAACCAGCCGCAGGACCCTGGGCAGCAGCAATGCCACTGTACTGTAAAACCCGGGGAAAGACTGTCAACTGCTTTTTTGCTTATGTATGCTGTCCTTTCTGTGGCTTCAGTCTGACCATCAATACCTATACATGAATCTGAAGCTCTCATTTTAAAAAGGACCCAATATTTATTGGCTTTCCAATTCTGGCAGCTATGACAGTTGTGGGTTTTGCTAAGGACAGGTTACCTAGCAATGTAAGATGTCATTCATACTAACCTTGTGCTGATAGCAGCAGGAGACGCTGCTGATCAGGAGCAGCCTCTCTTCTCACTAGACTACTAAACAATTTTGGAGAGGTAAAAATCACCTCATTGTGCCTCAGTGATCTCTGCCCACTCTCTCCTTATCAATGATGCCATAGTAAACCTGATATTATATGAGTACCATGTGATTTCATTTGATTTTAAAAGGCAGAAATGATAAATGAGAGTTTAATTGGCTTGAGCTCAGTTTTCCAGATTGCCAGGTGGTTCTAGTGGTGGGTTCCAGGATGCAAATGACGAGGAAGAACTTGGAATGTAGGTCAGAGATCTATATCCCAGACTGAGGCCAAAATAAGAAGCCATGGATTTCTTTAAGTAAACTAATTCTGTCCCCACCTTCCCCTGCTCACCTAAGTAATTCTGGCTCCGTTTAGACAAATTACAAAAAGAAGTTTGTCAAGGAGAAAGGAAAATCCAACTATTCCATCATGCTGGAGCCTCCAGATGTAAAACATGCTATGGATGTGGCCAAGAAGCAAAGTGACGTGAGTTTACCCTCTCAACACTTTCAGGGACCCCTTTGGATCAGGGGATCCCAAAGTGGTGTGTGCTTTTATGCCAGTGTTTGGTCACCCTATTTTTTTTTTAATCTGGTGGTTTAGAAACTATAGTGGTAGAAAGTGGTTTTAAGGGGAAAAGTTGCTTGTGCTTACTGAGGACTTTTGGAAACATGGCGTATCTCTCCAGGCAGCTTCTCTCCCCCAATCAAGGTTGCTTACAGAAAAGATGCCAAAGAGAACCTGCATTACACCACAGTGGCTGACCGGCCAGACATCAAGAAGGCTACCCAGGCCGCCAAACAGGCCAGCGAGGTAGGGATGTAGTTAAAATGTCCCTGGTCCCCAGTGGCCACTGATGAGTACTACAAGGTGCCCACCACCTATTGCCCGTCTTGGTTTTCTCTGATTCAGGTTGAGTATCGCGCCAAGCACCGCAAGGAAGGCAGCCATGGGCTGAGCATGCTCGGTCGCCCAGACATCGAAATGGCCAAGAAGGCAGCCAGGCTGAGCAGCCAGGTAATGCGGCTGGGCATGCAGCAGTCCAGTGCCGGGGGATTGTAACCACCTTGCCGGAGGAAGTGGTTCCCAGAATGAAAGTGCAGCATTATCAGGAAAAGAGATGCTGGGTCTTTAACGGCATGGCAGAGCTTGGACAAGTTGAAAAGTGTCCTGAGGACCTTCTCTGACCTGTCTCTGCCTTTCTTGTTCCCCATTTTTCCATTCATGGGTATTTGTCTAGGTGTCTGTGTGCTTAACTTTCTTCATGTGACAAAAATACCAGCACATGAGGCCTCTTGGAGCCTCTCCCCAGGCAATAAGAATTCCATCCTGAAGGTCTGTGATGGATTTGCTAACACGCAGTGGTCATGAAATTCTAACCTCAGGAGCCAAACCAGATGAAAAAAAAATCAATTTCTATATATTCACTGCCTGGGCCAGGGACTGGCGATGAGCAGATGTCTTCAGACAACATGTTCAGGATACATAAATACAATTCATTGTGACAAGTGTTTGTTGAGGTCTTCCCAGGGCGCCGAGGGAGAATGCCTTATTCTAGAGTATTTTATATTCCTGAGAGGATGGACGAAGAAACCTATTGCCCAAACATAGTTACCATATTACCTACTTTCTCTTGTTGAATTAATTATCAAAAATCCCCTCCCATTATGACAGATTTTTAGACTTTTTTAGCTCAAAGTCCCAATAATCTACTACCACATCTTTCAGAGAGCAAGTTTGGTTCCAAAGGATGTTAGCTCAAGAATATCTTATGTCTCCCCCAATTTAGATATCCAGTCTTCTTCTTTGTTCTCCCAAGTATTTTTTTAAAGTAATAAGTTTGATTAAAAAGGAAAGAAAGAAGTTTGAGATACATTTGGTTGTTGTATGTGACTTTCTGCAATACCGAACATGGAAGGGATAAAGAAAGTAGTAACAAAACAAGCCCGAATTAGGAAAAGACAAAGGTTCAGATGCCTGATAACAAGCACATATGATTTTCTAAGTTTTCAAATTTAAAATTCCTATGTAGTTTTTTCTTATACATTAATGAAATTGTATAAGCATTTGAAACCAAGACATAAATTCCCCAACCAAAAACCAGTATAATCTCTTGAGTGTAATGAAATGTAATAATAACTTATTAATGTAAAAAAAAGTATACATTTTTAAATGTCTGAGTTTATATCTTTACCGAGTTAAAAACAAAGAAATGACTTTGGGGTTGAGATTTTGAACACTTGACTGTTTTGGGAAACTGAGTGGCCGTTTCTAATCCTAAGTGGATCCTGTGGGATGGAGAAGGGAAACTAACAAGATCCCTTCGGGAGCTCAGTTTCCGGGGCCTGCTCACTTCCTGTGGAAGGCTTGCCTCAGACCGGCAGCTTCCTGGTGTGGCCCCAGCCCAAGAAAGCTTCAGCTGTGTGTGGGCTCTCCCCATCCTGACATTGCTGCCTGACTGGGTACTCTAGGTAGAATACCTCAAAGACCCAAGGAGAGGGCACAGCCCTGCAACTTATGACCCCCGTAGGATGAGGCATTTTAAGAAAATTAATGTGCTCATGAGTGATGTAAGACTAAGACCAACAAGCCAATATCTCTGTCTTTCTCTTGTCTATTTCCTTGGCCTTGGCAATTTCCTTGCACGCTTTGCTGTTAATTTTGTGTTGGAACATGTAGAATGCTGTGGAAACTTGTCGAAAGATATAGTTTTGCATACACCCCTCTCTTCCTACATGAAACTTTCCCTCTGGGACATTCTACTTGGGATAGGAAGGATGTGGAGATGTAGCTGGGTTACTGACACTGATCAACTTCAACAGTGAAATAAAAACGCACTGAGTGAGCAGTGCCTATGGCTCAAAAGGGTAGGGCACCAACCCCATATGCCGGAGATGGTGGGTTCAAACCTAGCCCCAGCCAAAAAACTGCCAAAAAAAAAAAACGCACTGAGAATCTCACTCCAACCACACAAAGAAAACCTCTGCTTCTTCTTTAGAAAACCTTACTAAAGACTGGTATTCAATGTAGTCTTTCAGTTCAGGCTTACTACGAATCCACAAAATAACCTTTTATTTATTTATTTTTATTTCAGGTTAATGTAGGGGTGCAAATAACCAGGTCACAATATTTGAGTTTGTTAGGTAGAGTCCCTCTTGTAATTGTGTCCCATACCCAAAAGTGCCATACACCCCAACATACAAAATAAGCTTTTAATAGCCTTTCCGATCCTTAGGACTATTCTTAGTCTTTCTAAGCACCAACTTACAGTTCAAGTTCCTGAAAAGAGCCAAACGATTAGATGTTAGGTGTTTAAATACAAGTAACCTCTGGAAAGAATAGTTTATTCAAAATGACTTTCCTATACTACACCATGACTTCCGACCCGATGTCATTAGAAGAACCCACAGTGCCACTTACTGATCTATGGCATCACGCAGTTCATAAGAAAAAGAAGGCTTGGCAATGCCACAGTTCCATAATGCTGCCTGTAGTTTTCCTACGTTACTGCTAGTCCAATACTAAGAACTCCTGGAGTCCTGAATCGGATGCGTATCTTTATTTTTCAAAATGCAATAGTTGTAAGATCTACTAAAAAAGAAAGCCAGATGTGCTCAACTCATTCATATCAGTAGTTATGCTTGCTGCATTTGCTTGACGGCCTTCTGATGGAGTCAGGAGGCATAATATCTTCTGCAGTTAAAAAGTTGGAAATGGGGTGGCGCCTGTGCCTCAAAGGGGTAGGACACTGGTCCCATATGCTGGAGGTGGTGGGTTCAAACCCAGCCCTGGCCAAAAACTGCAAAAAAAAAGTTATAAATGTAAGTTAATTTGAAATGAACGGAAGAAAAAGAAACTAAATTGCTAAATTGGAACCAATGGAATTGCACCTCTTTAAATAAATGTTTATTTCAAATTAAGTTATTTTTCTAACAAAGAGAAGAAGGACTTTCAGCACACTTCTGTAAGAAGCAGAGTTTTCTCATCTGAGATGGGTTTTTGCTTCTTCTCTCCCCACTCTGACTCTGCACATCTGCTTTCCTTTGCTTTGCTGAGTTTCACAGGTCTTGGGAACCTCCCCAGTCTTATAAGTTTAGGGAAAGCTGCCTTTTGGTCTGGACCCCCGCACACCACCTCTGACTTTTCCTAGCAGGCTTTCCACTTCTTCACAGTGATTCACTTTCAGAGAAGAGCCACCGTAGCCTTCGTTCACATCGTGTTTTTTGATTACTACATGTCCTGTTTCTGCTCTGCCTTTGTGTTTCTGTGTCTGTGTGCCTGCATAGTGCTGAACTATGCTCCATGCTTGTCTTTTCTCTGCATTTCCACCAAGGGTTTATTCAAAGTGAAGGAGTCTTAGTCCTGTGAGTGCATTCTCTCTGAGGTGGCACAGTCCATTGTTTTTAACCTCTGAGGGGTCCCATTTCATGTCTGCTCTGCTGGGTGTGTCAAGTTGCAGGGAAATAAAAGTGCAGTGAGGAAGCTGAGGGTACTGGTTTTCAGTGTCTGCAGAGGGGAATGTACCAGGGGATGGATTCTACTATGCTAACTTTGGATGATAACTGAGTCTTTCATCTTACCAACAACAGAAACTCTATAGATTTCCCCGAGAGTTGGATATTGCCCTTTTATTAATTGTCTAAAATCTAGAAATAGCTCATTTCCATGCTTACTAGAGTGAATAAGTAGTGGAATTCTACTTCTGGACTTAATCCTACAATACTAATGACAAAGTCATCAGTCTATTTTTCAGTAAGAAAATGTATATGGGGTGGCGCCTGTGGCTCAGTGGGTAGGGCACTGGCCCCATATCCTGAGAGTGAGGGGTTAAAACCTGGCCCCAGCCAAACTGCAACAGAATAATAGCTGGGCATTGTGGCAGGTGCCTGTAGTCCCAGCTACTCGGGAGGCTGAGTGAGGCAAGAGAATCACCTGAGCCCAGGAGTTGGAGCTGTGACACCACAGCACTCTACTGAGGGTGATAAAGTGAGACTCTGTCTCTACAAAAAAAAAAAAAAAATAGAAAATGTATATGTCTGGCTCAGCATCCATAGTACAGTGGTTATGGCACCAATGTATATGTCTGGCTCAGCACCCATAGTACAGTGGTTATGGCACCAACCTTGGCATACACCGATGGTGATGGGTTCAAACTTGGCCTGGGCCAAATAAAACAACTGCAAGAAAAAAATAGCTGGGCGTTGTGGTGGGCACCTATAATCCTAGCTCATTGGGAAACTGAGGCAAGAGAACCACTTAAGCCCAAGAGTTTGGGGTTGCTGTGAGCTGTGACACCACGGCATTCTACCAAGGGTAACATAGTAAGGCTCTATCTTAAGAAAAAAAAAAAAAGGAAAATGTATATGTCACTTTCAGTTATTCTGATGAATCCTACAAAATAAACCATCTTCTTAGATATTTTACTTAGGCATAATGAGTATCTCTTCTTTTCAACTGAATCACATTTATCCAGCAACTGTTAGTGCCAAATATTCTACTAATTTTTTAAATTGGGGTTATTTAGCTCTTTTTGAGTCCTTTTTATATCTTAAAAGTACACACACACACAGAGTATAGGGATTTTTATTGAGACAGAACCTTCTTTATTACTCAGGCTGTAGTACAGTGGCATAGTTAGAGCTCACTGTAACACTGAAGCCCTGTACTCAAGTGATCCTTCTGCCTCTGTCTTCTGAGTAGCTGGCACCACAGGTGCATGCCACCACACCAGATAATTTTTTAAAATTTTTTGTGGAGATGAGGTCTTGCTATGTTGCCCAGCTGGTCTTAAACACCTGGGCTCAAGCTGTCCTTCTCCTTCGATCTCTTGAAGCCCTGGGATTACAGGCATGAGACACTGTGCGTGGCCTAAAAGTATATTTAATCTTATTTTCCTTATTATCCTAAAAGTTCTCACTGTCTTCTTTCATCTAGTCTGAAATCATACTTGAGACTATTAACCCCCAAACTCTAGCTGTTTTTTTTCTTAAGTCAGAATTTGTGTCATTTGGCCAAGTTTTAAAAATTGTAAATGATAAAGTCGAAGTGCTATTTTGAAATAATAATCAATTCTTCTAGTTTAACAGACTCCTTACTTTTCAATCCTCTTGATCATTTACCATGCCCCATTGAATTTCTTCCAGCAGACCTAAAATGCTCTTGGTTTTGCTCTGTAAGAGGCCAAAACACTCCAAATCAAGCATGTTAGATTTGAATTTAGGCTGAAGCTTTTCCCACATTTTTGTTTTGCATTAGAAAGAAGTTTTCATATCTCTTGATAAAGTGGGCAAGGCCAATACTGTATCACATGATTTCATACTTGACAGACTGTTGTTGGGACATAATCATTCATTATTACAGTAATAGTGCCCCCTTTTAGTCTTAAAGTGTTCCAGTTTAGATATTAAATCATATGATCACCTCGTGTATGGATATTCTTTGGCACTTATGTTTCCACCATTCCTCTGTTCCCAAATTGATTGATGTCCAGGAATAATCTGGATGTTTTCATTTGCTATTAGGTTAAATATCGGGAAAATTTCGACAAAGAGAAGGGCAAGACTCCAAAATACAACCCAAAAGACAGCCAGCTGTACAAAGTCCAGAAAGATGCCAACAATCTTGCAAGTGAGGTATGTTTTTTAAATTGTAATAATACATATAATGTGATATTTACTGGCGTTTTAATTATTTTAAAATATACAATTAAATTGCAGTAATTATATTCACAACATTGTCCAACTGCCGTCACTATCTACTTCTAAAACTTTTCCATCTGAACAGAAACTCTTTAACCATTAAGCAGTACTTCCCTACTCTCTCCTCAACTCCTGGTAACATCTAATCTACTTTTTATCTCTGTAAATTGCCTGTTTTAGAGATTTCATATAAATATAATCATATAGTATTTGCCCTGTTGTGTGTGGCTTATTTCACTTAGCAAAATATTTTCAAGTCCACCCATGTGGTAGGGTTTATCAGAATTTCTTCCTTTTTGTGGCTGAATAATACTGCATCATATGTGCATACTACACTTTTCTGTCCATTTTTCTGTTGATGGTCACTTGCATCATTTCCACTTGCTATGGATGAAATGTGGGTTTTCACCACCATCTCCAGCATTGGTTTTGTGGTGGGAAATCTAACCATGATTTGCATTAGTGCTGTTTTCCGTTTCCTATTTATGTGATTTCCTTTTCCCCTCTCACCATGTAGGTTAAATACAAAGCTGACCTGAAGAAACTTCACAAACCTGTCACTGACATGAAGGAATCGTTGATAATGAATCATGTCCTGAACACAAGCCAACTTGCCAGTTCTGTAAGCTCTGTCATTTGCTCTAGAAAAAGCTCGTTTCACCTGTTTATCAACTAAATTCTCCCTCTCAGACCACGTGTACTTCTCTGCTAGATTTATTACAAAGATGTTCCCTTGTTTGAGTGTATTCTTCCAAATGACAACATTAATCTACCAATTCTATGTTAACTATAACTTCTTGAAATGTAAAACTATTCTATTTTTAGAATATTTGAACTCTGGGGTTGTTTTTCAACTAACCATTCCCCTTTCTCCCTCTAAGGACATAGAACTACCATCTGGGATGTTTCTTTCACCTTTACCTTTTTACCTATATCACCTCCTTTAAATAAGCCACATAACCTGAGTGTTCACCTCTGGTATTGGCTGACAATACTGAACTTGGATCCTCATCTTTTAAAACCTTTTCTAAATCCCCACTTTAGTGTTTGCTAATTTTAGTCTGGTCTTAAGATTGCTGCTGTGCAAATGTCTAAACTAAAGAGGAAAACTGGGTGTGCTGAGCAGCCTTCCCACGATGTGCCTTTTTGCCCCCTCCCTCAGTACCAGTACAAGAAGAACTATGAGAAGAGTAAAGGTCACTATCACACCATTCCTGACAACCTGGAGCAGCTTCACCTCAAGGAGGCCACAGAGTTGCAGAGTATAGTAAGTTGATGGAAGGCAACTTTCTCCTTGATGCACATTCATCGATAGCACAATGTGAAGAAATTCAGATTCCTTCCAGGACAGGAGTCATTGTTTAGGGAAGTGCACAAAGCTATAAGGGGCTTTGAATCTGGTAACACTTTGAACCAAATGCTTATGTTCTGAATTATAACAGCATCTGCATATAGTGGAGAAATATACATGCCATATATGTAATTCAGGTAACTGACAGGGCCTGGAAGCATAGAGATTATATTATGAAGGAAAATCAGGTTTGTGCAAGTCCACTCCATGATGTTCACACAATGATGAAATCGCCCAATGATTGTATTTGTCACAACAGATCCCAGTCGTTAAATAACTCATGCCTGTAAATGAAGATTCTCAGATGACCTCCTACATCACCATCAATTCAGCATTATTTAGGACCCCTCTTGGACAACCAAGAGGGTTAAATTACTAGAAATGTACTCTTGTCATCTGTAAAATAGCATGTGCCTCCAGGCTTTTATTCTGAGGTCTAGTTACAAACAAAGAGCGCGGAGAGCATTGCTGTTAAGGTGCGGTCTGGACAAGGGCCTCTGCCTCTCTGTCTTTCTGTGTCTCCTCTGTGGAATGTGAATATTTGTATGGCTCCCCCCATTGCTAATTACGTGTTCTGAGTACAAGGACATTGTATTTATAAAACAGTCTTAGAGGTCTTTCGAGAATGTCAGATTTATAAGCAAGTCATTTGACATGTAAATTAGTTTTCATTTTTATACCAAAATTTAAATCGACTGCATTAAATATATGACCAGTTATGACCCAGAGAGAGTTGTTTACTTATAAATAAAACTGCATGGTGGCTCGGCACCTGTAGCTCAGCAGTTAGGGTGTCAGCCACATATACTGGGGCTGGTGGGTTCGACCCTGGCCCAGACCTGCCAAACCACAATGACAACTACAACAATGATTTAAAAAAAAAAAAATAGCCAGCATTGTGGCCACCTGTAGTCCCAGCTACTTGGGAGGCTGAGGCAAGAGAATTACTGAAGCCCAAAAGTTTGAGGATGCCACCCAAATGGACATACTATATTAATTGCTGTGAGCTGTGACACCACAGCACTACCAAGGGCCACATACTGGGACTCTGTCTCAAAAAAAAAAAAATGCATGGGTTTTCTATTCAGTCAAAATCCTCTGATAAACATTCTCATAAAAGAAAAACTGAAGATTTTTATCAGAAATATTAATGAATGCTAAAGTTGGTATTCAGCCCCTCACTGCTTAATTTCACTGGCCTAACAAAATATATACGTGCACATATATATACATCTGTATATATATACTGATGAATGCTATTATTAAAGTGTTTGCACCCACATCTCAAGCCTTGGCCAACTTTACCTATGAGCAATTTCCCCCATTGATTTTCTTGCATCAGCATTTCTCTCAGCTGATTGTTGGCAATGATTCTTTTTTCTCCTCAAATTGAATCCAAATCCTAATTACGTTTTGCAGGCAGTAGTAATATCCTCCCCCCACCCCCAATAGCAAAAGGCACTGAATCTGAAATACAACAGGAAACTGGTTTGGGGTGGCAATGAGGTGAGGTGCCATCCAAGTGGACATACTGTATCAATTAAGAAGTTCTATCCTTCAACTGGTCTTTGTCTAGGAACTGGCCGGGGGAGAGATGTCTAACAAGGCTTTTTATCGCTAGGTGAAATACAAAGAAAAGTATGAAAAGGAACGAGGAAAGCCCATGTTGGACTTTGAAACACCAACTTATATCACTGCCAAAGAGTCTCAGCAGATGCAGAGTGGGGTAAGTCCTACAGAAACACACCACACAACAAGGACGCTGTCAAGCTAATGAACACAAGCTCTGTCCACAAACATATCCAGTCTTCTGTTATCCAAAAGTGATAGATGATGAAGCTTTTTAAGGAGATCAGTGATCAAGACCCCAGAAAATCAAAAGTCAAGGTGTCATACTTTTTTTTTAGACTTGTAAGCAGAAGCATTTATAAACTTTTTTGGTTGGGTGCAGTGGCTCATGGCTATAATCCTAGCACTCTGGAAGGCCAAGACAGGTGGATTGCTTCAGGTCATGAGTTTGAGACCAGCCTGAGTAAGAGCAATACCCGTCTCTAAAAAAAACCCAACACAGCTTGGTGTTGTGGTGGGTGCCTATAGTACCAGATATGCAGGAAGCTGAGGCAAGAGAATTGCTTGAGCCCAAAAGTTTGAAGCTGCTGTGAGCTGTGATGTTATGGCATTCTACCAAGGGTGACAAAGTAAGATTCTGTCTCAAAAATAAACAAATAGGCTTGGCGCCAGTAGCACAGTGGTTATGGCACCAGCCCCGTACACCAAGTCTGGTAGGTTCAAGCCTGGCCAGGGCCAGCTAGCCAACAATGACAACTGCAACAAAAAAGTAGCCGGTTTCTAATTTATATAGGGGCCAAGCGAATTGAAAAATAAATTAAATAAATAAATATATAATACAAAAAAAATTTTTTTTTTTTACCATTTTTAACCAAGAGTGGTGAAAAATGGAATCTAATTCTGAATCTTAGAAAGTCTGTTTTCACTGGGAAAAGGGCTTATTTGGATTTCTGCCTGCCTCTGTTGGATACATTGGGGCATATATCCAACTATAAAGATGAAGAGTTTTCAACAAAAGTAGCAGTTTGTGGAGTTTTCTGGTGTCTAGAATGCTAGGTCATTAAAACTCTAGAATTGCTTCAGACAATTGGTGAATCTGAGTTTCTTGTCCTATTCCTACAACTTTGCTATAAATTAAAAATTCTACTAAAATTTTAAAATTACAACAATGGAGTGTCCACACCTATTCTAAGCCTCTCTGTGAGACAGTCTGGGCTGGGGTTGTGGAGGGGCTAGAGGTGAACAAAGCCACAGGGGTTCCCTGTGCCTCATTACCCACATCATCTATTCAGTGATTTAAAATAAAAATAGGTCAGGATTAGGAAAAAAGCCAACTTTGCATTCAGTGCCCTCAGGCTCTCCTCCCCCGGGATTACTTTTTTCATCTTGAGTCACTCACTTCTAATTCTGAAATAGCCTTTTGTCACCTTTAGAAAGGTAAGGGAGAGTTTCAGGAGAGTGGGTAGTGGGTGGGTACAGTCCTTGACAGTGTGTGTGTTCACCCTCAGCTCAGCCAGACCTGGTGGGAACCCAGTCAGACAGAGCAGTTTCTCAGCCTCTGAGTTTCCTTGAGACCGTTTGCCACAGACAATGTATTTCTAGAATATATTTCTAGAACAATCATACGCGTTTCAAATGTGTAACCAACCATTAGCAGAACTAGGATTGAGTAAAGAGGCCATGATGCATGGAACAAGTGTGATTTTCTTTTCTTCCTAGGACTGAGAGATTAAATTGTAACAAAGATTCTTTTTTAACTTGTTTTTCCTTCCTACTCACATTAGAAAGAATATAGGAAAGATTATGAAGAGTCCATTAAAGGCAGAAACCTGACTGGCCTGGAGGTCACACCAGCTTTATTACACGTCAAATATGCCACCAAAATAGCCAGCGAGGTAGGGCCCACCTCGTCTTTTCTTTCCTACTTGATCCAAATAATTGCACTAAGACACTCATTAATGTGTCCCTTCTACCATTTCCAGCACCACCTAACTGGGGCTTTCAGGTTGGGTTCCTTTGTCTGGCACTACCACCTAATCTATCGTCTGTGTTAATTCTTCTAATGTTTTAATTGACTACCTAATAAAATGTTCTTATCTTAGCTTTTCATTAATTTCTAGTTTCTTAGTTGATATTTCATATTAACTGATGATGCTTATATCCTGCTTTTATTTATATCTTTACTTACTATGTTGTAAGCTGTTTAAAAATTAGAAGGGTTTTTTTGTTTTTTTTTTTTTTTTTTTTTTGGCCCTTCACTTAAGGGGGAACGATTCAGGCTTCCTTGTCTGTATCATTGCTTTTATTTTGTGATATAGAAAGAGTACAGGAAAGATCTAGAGGAAAGCATCCGTGGGAAGGGTCTCACTGAAATGGAAGATACACCTGACATGCTAAGAGCAAAGAACGCCACTCAGATCCTCAATGAGGTAGGCCCCCAGCCACTGCCTGCAGGTGGTGAAAAGAGCGTCTTCTCCCTTCTAGCCAAGTGACAAAGACAGCTGACTTTCAAATTCTATGTCTAACATGATTATTAACCATTCAATGAAATATATCACAATTTCCAATAAGTGGATATTATAACAGTATGTTTCTATAGTGGTTAATATAACCTATTGTTTATCTAATATCATTTGACTTTAACATATTTGGTACTCGTCTAAACAAAAACACCACACTGGAGTGGTAGGCACCTGAGTTTCATACTAGTTATGTACCAAACCAGATTTCCAACTTACACTCAACTTTTCTAAGTAGAGAATATTAACTGTATTCAAAATGAGAACTTCTGTTGACTCCTAATGAATGACTTGAGTAGAATCATGTCCTGCAGTGGGCCTCTCCCTCCTACCACATGGACAGTGAACGTGAACTATCTTCTTAGCTGATGAGAGACGCTCACTGCCTGTGATAATAGAGGTAGCATGTTAGCTGTGTGGGTTTATAGTCACTCTGTACATTTCTGACCTAGCAGTGAAAGTTAGGTAACTTCTTTTTATTAATACTATCATAGAAAGAGTATAAGCGAGACCTGGAACTGGAAGTCAAAGGAAGAGGCCTGAATGCCATGGCCAATGAAACTCCAGATTTTATGAGGGCCAAGAACGCTACTGATATTGCCAGTCAGGTCAGTGTTACTGTTCTATGTTAGTCTTTCAAGAGAGTAGTTGTGACTTGCAGAACACAGTGTTGTCCCTAGAGGATTACTTATCGGTCAGTGACGGTCAAATGCATACAATGGCATTCTTGAACATTTGCTTGGTAGGATCCATTCCAAGGAAGGAATGAGGGCCTCTCTGCCAGGACTGCTTCCGTCTGCCTTTCTGCGTCTGCAGCCACTAGGCATGTCTGGAGAGAAGGGCACTTGAGAACCAAAAAGCTGCTTAGAGCTGTCACAGACTGTGACACCTCGGTCTTGTTTTTTAGTCAAGCCACTCCTCATTCAGTGCCAAGAATTCCTTGCTTGGAATACCTTGCTGATTCTTTCTTTCCCTCCTGTCAAGCCCTAAGTTGGAAAAACTATAGGTATCCTACCCTGTCTCATGCTAATTTATGTGGTTCTTTCACTTATTTGTCATCCTCTCAGCTCCTATGTAAACAATCTTTGTCTTTTCTGTTGATTATTTCCCGCCTTGCCCATACGCCATCTTGTACCCCACTAGAAAGTTAAGCCTCTCCACAGCTCGGACTCAACTTTTCTCTCTCTCACTCTTTAATATAAAGCTATAAATGTAATGAGAAGAAATGTCTGTTGAATGTCAAATGAATTTTCCTCTTGGAAAAAAAAAATTGATCACCTCTTCATCAAATCAAGCCAGTAAATGTTGTACACATTGTAAACATTTATCCAACTATTGGGTGCCCTCTTACAGATTAAGTATAAGCAATCAGCAGAAATGGAAAAGGCCAATTTCACTTCTGTGGTTGATACTCCGGAGATCATTCATGCCCAACAAGTCAAGAACCTCTCAAGCCAGGTAAGGACATTTATCAGCCTGTCACTCACAGAACCCAATTGTGAAAAAGTCCTTCCACTAATAGGAAGGTTTTTCAAATCACAGTTTTTCCCAATAAAAAAGAAGGGATACAGGTTCAAATAAGTTAAGATTTCTGTATCAGATTTTAAAGAGATCAATAAGTGAGAATTTTAAAGTATTGAAGAACTGGGACATGGTATACCTCACAGTTGATGAATCAATATTTTAATATGTAAAGTCTCTTATAATGCAGGTCTAAAATTGGTCTGCAAATATGAAAGAAACCAAGTAGACAGCCCACATTTGGATTACCAATCTCTAACAAGATTGGGATTGTGTCCTTAGCTCTGACCACACATTTGGACCGTGATTCCTCCCATGTCGAACAACTCTCCATCTTCCTACAAATAGAGAAAGAAAAGTGAGATGTCCTTCACACATCACAGTAGACCTGCATTTGTGTTAGTTATCTTCAACAGTGATCAAGAGTCTGCAATTTGTTTGAGTAGCCCCAAGTTAAAATTTTTGCTTGTCTTCTGATCAATAAGCTCCAAAACAATAGTTCCCCGGGCTGGCTGTGCCTTATAAACACATGGGAGTGTGGATTCTCTGGTCCAACTCTGGAATTTTGAAACTAGTAAATCTGAAGTCCACTTTTGTTTGTTTTTAATTTTCACTGATGATCTCTTAATGACCAAACATAGATGAATCATAGATTTAAATTCTTTATTTGCAACATTTAATTGCATATCATAAAATTAGAATTGAAAAATACAGTTACGGCTCGGCGCCTGTGGCTCAATCGGCTAAGGCGCCAGCCACGTACACCTAAGGTGGCGGGTTCGAATCCCCAGCCCAGGCCCGCCAAACAACAATGATGGCTGCAACCAAAAAATAGCCAGGCGTTGTGGTGGGCGCCTGTGGTCCCAG
>CAUYQV010099576.1:0-22168 GCA_963574575.1 Galagoides demidoff | reverse complement strand
TCAGCAGTTACTAAAGGTTCTGAAAAATCCTGAATTAGATTTTTGAAATATTTTTGACATATTCTAAATATTAGTGGGTTTTAATATTGTCTGGAAAAAAGCTGTTCTAATTCTTTAAATATGAAAAGTGAGAACACTTGTCCATTAATATATTTGAAAATGTTTACCCAAATATTTAGCTTTATACTAAATTTGCAGTTTATTTTGCTAATATTTAGTTAACATTCTACTTCATGTTTCTGTCTTTTGCTGATTTTCCTTTTTCCCCACATAAGTCTCAAGCTGCCACATAATCACGCTCCCTAATAATTCTGTCTCAGTATACCAACACAAATGGACAGACACCTCCTGGCTAACATCCTGACTGAACTATTACAAGTTCTCTAAAGATTATTATGGGGCGGCACCTGTGGTGCAGTGGGCAGGGCACTGGCCTCATATACTGAGGGTGGCGGGTTCAAACACAGCCCCAGCCAAACTGCAACCAAAAAATAGTCAGGCATTGTGGGGGAGGGCGCCTGTAGTCCCAGCTTGGGAGGCTAAGGCAAAGGAATCCCCTAAGCCCAGGAGTTGGAGGTTGCTGTGAGCTGTGTAATGCCACGGCTCTCTACCGAGGGTGATAGAGTGAGACTGTCTCTACCAAAAAAAAAAAAAAAAGATTATTAGGCTCGCCTGTGGCTCAATCGGCTAAGGCGCCAGCCACATACACCTAAGGTGGCGGGTTTGAAGCCCCAGCCCGGGCCGCCAAACAACAATGATGGCTGCAACCAACAAATGGCCGGGCATTGTGGCGGTCGCCTGTGGTCCCAGCTACTTGGGAGGCAGAGGCAGGAGACTCGCTTGAGCCCAGGAGCTGGAGGTTGCTATGAGCTGTGATGCCATGGCACTCTACCAGGGGGACAGCTTGAGGCTCTGTCTCAAAAAAAAAAAAAAAAAAAGATTATTAGATCATTATATACTTTCAATCCTTATGCGTGATCAGAAGGTAAAGTCTTAGAAGGAAACACCTGTCCCCCACCTACCTATACCGTAAAATTCAGATCAGAGGTTAGTGTTTTAGGAATACCTTTCCTACTCTCAAACTGGATCATGGTACCTGTTTTGCACCTGTCACATCTTTATATTTTACAATGTGTTGCATTTGTTAATTTTTATATCTATCTTTGTAACCAAATGTCATGAACTCCTTGGGGTTTAATTTTATTTTTTTATTTGTATTCTACACACATAGCACGTTTTTGGAACGTGAAGAATATTTAAATGTTTGCAACATGAGTGGGGGAATGAATGAGTTAATGAGAACCATTGTAAAACTTGAAGTGGAAAGATTATATCCGTATTTTATATGAAGAATATTTTTCATTGGTAGGAAAATCTGTTACTATAGTGACTCCTGGATCTTCAAATCTGGTTGCCTTTTCTCTTTTGGAATAAAGGTGTTTTGTTGTTATTTTTTTTTAATTTTTAGACAGTGGGTAACTTGCTTTTGTTAAAGCTAAATATAGATAAATATTCTCTACTATATAATTCACGTGTATAAATTAACTCTTTCAGGTTAAGACTGCCTAACTTTATGCCACTAGATTAAGGAAAAAACCTTCATCAAAGAAGGAAAAGCTATTATTTGTTGAATTTAATTATTCCTATTTAGAAAATAAGAGCAAATATGGTCTGTTTATCTACTTTGCATAAGTTAGTATTTCAAAAATTACGCAAGGATAATTTATGGTTCAACATTTTGACACTGGGAAAAATTTGAAGCTTTATGATTCACTACAGAATTCCTCCTGCATAAATAGTATGAAATTAAAAAGTTTTACTTTGAAGTTTTCTATATTCATATTGCTGCCTCCTTAAAAGATTGCATATAAAATGTATGTGTTTCTTTGGGTTGAGGTACATTGAATGTCTATTAATAGATGAAGTTAACAGGGATGATAGTCAGAAAAAATTACTAAAGATGTCTTTGAGTCTCTGAGAGATGAAAATTGTTCATGGAATTCTCTTGAGTTTGATGAAGTCCTTGATTCTCACTTTAAAAGTGGATTTAAAAGACCATATAAGAAAGGCTGACATGTATTCACCGATGGAATATTAATATAGCATCTGGTAAAGAGAAGGTCGTCCTCCTTGTCTTGCTTTATTCTCACCAATTAACGCCAGCCTTCAGCCCCAATCTCAGCTAATGGTTTCGAGCACAATTTACTGTGAAAATTGAAGTAAATAAATGGAAAACAAGAGGGTCTGAGGAAAATATAAAAAGCAATTTCTTGGGCATAATTAAGTTTCTTTTTTTAATCTGTCTGTGCTTATGCTTCTGAATGACAACTTCAGGGTAAAGACTGTTTTTCTAATTTTCTTCACTACTAGGTTTTTAAAAAGTGATAGCAATATTAATGCCACTGATTTATATGAATTATATAAATCCACTAAATGAAAATATTGCATCTGTCGACCATCGTGATTTAAAATGTTTCTCTATTTGGCTCATGGTGCTCTAAGAACACATGAGCATCTGGATGGTCTAAGATTAAGTTCGAAGCCACTCTTAAAACACAATAGGGATGAAAGTGAAATCTGATAAATGGGTTTGTCTCACTAATAAATGATATCTGAGTGTTTAACACACAAAGGGTGACTTTTAATCCATCAGTGTTTCTTTGGAAACATAATTTTTACTATTTCCTTACATTGATGTGAAGGGATTATCTGTTGTCTACCCAAGTGTGTGAGGTTGATATGTAACAAAAATTTGGGTTTTGCTCCTGTGTTTTAAACCAAATAGCAACAGAATTTTTTTTTTTTTTTGGTTTGTCACTAATTAAATTGGAGTATTTTCAAATAAGTCCTGAGTTTTATTACTTTTATATGTGATGTATTTTAAATGTGATTTTATGCTTATAGGGTCCTCCTGGAGCTGCAGGTGCAGAGGGTCGACAGGGCGAGAAAGGAGCTAAGGTAAAATGCGCACATGTATTTATACTAGGGTGACCAGACGTCCCGATTTTGGCGGGACAGTCCCGCTTTTCAGCAATTTGTCCCGCGTCCTGCGGCATTTTAAAATAGTCCTGATTTTTGGAAAGAATGCGCGAACGGGCTGGAGAACAAGAAAAGAATATACGGTTTTCGGTCGCCATATGGCTATTTTGCCAGAATATGAGTTTTATATTATTTTTGTTAATTTTATAATGTTAAACTGTAATAAATAATTGCTGAGAAGTGATTAGCGAGAACTGCTTATCAAAGTTTGCCTTGTTGTCAGGCCCTGCCCTGCGCCGTCCCCTGCACTGGGCCTCTGCTTCGCCCCCCGCCCATGTTGTCCCGCCTTACAGATGTTAGAATCTAGTCACCCCAATTTATACCTATGATGTGACCAAGGCTGGTGTTCAGTCTCACGCATACACTGGGCAGTACTTACACCTGAAGTACACTTAATGAAATAATGTCACTACTTTCTCTTTGTTAATGAGTTCACATATCTTCCTTCCTAACAGGGAGAAGCAGGTGCTGAAGGTCCTTCTGGAAAAACGGGCCCAGTCGGTCCCCAGGGACCTGCGGGAAAGCCTGGTCCGGAAGGTCTTCGGGGCATTCCTGGGCCTGTGGTGAGCATCTCTGATAACAGATGCTATTCTGAAAATAGCTATTGTTTCTGAGAAAGTTATTAATGAACAGTAGTTTGCATTAGTTTGTAAGTTACCATGTGGATGTGTCTAAGGAGAATTCAGTAAATGTCATATGGAAAATCAGATGCTCTTAAAATATTTCAGTATATCATTTATTTAAGAATAAGTTCATGGTGAAATGCTAACGTGTAAAGGATGAATAGAAAACTAAACCGTAAGTGCACGATGACACAAGGTTTTTGTTTACCCACCTACGTATACTTAGGTATACATATGCTCGTGTGTGTGCATATGGAGGTATACACACAGTAAAAAGACACAAAACTGCTTACAGCACTCCCAGATGTTTCTCATGTAGTGGAATTCATAGGTCATGCCTCCTTTTTTCCTTTTTGTATTTTTAACATTTAAAAAAGTCATTTCTCTTTTCTGTAGGGAGAACAAGGCCTTCCTGGAGCTGCAGGCCAAGACGGACCCCCGGGTCCCCTGGTGAGCTGGATCTTTTTCATCACTTAAAAAGAGACACTTTCTGAAAGAAAATTGTTTATAAGCTAGAATTTTAAAAATATTAACTTAATTTTTTTAAATAATATACAGCCTTTCAGAAAATATATTCCTTAGACTAAAAAGAATACAAATATTACTGATAGGTGTGTGGAAAATACGCTACTTGGTCAGAAGTTCTTCCTTTTTTATGTGCTTTGATTAAAAAAAAAATTATTGCACTCTGAATTAAATGCTGCTAATGACCCAGCCAGTCCTTTTCCTGGTATGGACAGTTTCCCCAAATGCATGCAATTACGCTTGGTTTCCTGGCACTCCATTTAAAAGAGCAAAGCCGGCACAGGCATGCAGTAGTTTCTTGACCAAATAAATTGTTCTTTTTGTGAGTCATACAGGCTGAAATATAAAACAATAAACCCCATTAGTGTAAGAAAGATGACTCACAATCCTGAAGCTTGGTCGCAGCCATAAACCCTGTGTACAAACAGCATGCTTGAGAAATGCAGTGCAGCGTTTTGTGGCCCCGAATACAATTCACCGGTAGGGATTATTACAGGATCCAAGGCTATCCTTGCTCCAAAATTTGAGCAGAAAGTGAGAACGGAAGACGTGCTCTTTAAAATCATTGCCAACTCGGTGACTTGTTTGCTTTATAAACAGATTCTATTTCATGGTAGAGAAACTTGACCTTCATTATCAGAAGTAGGTTTGTGTGTAAGTGATTCATCAAAATAGCAAGCAGTGCACTTAGCTCACGGTGCTGGGGAATGCGGGTTAGTTTAAATGGTCCAGTCCCTCTGCAGAGTAACTGAAACTCTGTGAACATTCCCAGATTATCTCAGAGACGCGTGTATGGACATACTTAGGAAGCCATCAAATCTGAATTCAGTCTTAATTATTCAGGAAGAATTTTGGCCATTTCTTTCATGAAAGATGCATAACTGTTTCCTGTTGAATATCTGAAAAGTGTGAAGGAGATTTTTTTTTTAACTTTCACTGACCAAGTTAAAGAAAACTTGTTTGGTAACTAGATACAGTTGTCAGATGCTGGCTGCCATCAAGCTGGAGGTCGGCAGCTCCGCGCACCGTCTCATCAGCCAGGAGCCGGGCTTGGGTGGAAGCAGGATCGGCCCCACATCTGTGCAGCAACTGAGAAACAGTCTCCTCAGCTTTGCTAAACTGCTAACTGCACAGAGGCGCAGGCTGGAAGATAAATTACTTTGCCTTAATGTCACCCTAAAATTTTCCAGAGGTTTTTTTTTTTTGTTGTTGTTCCTTGTTATTTCAGATTTTCCAATAACTATTCTGACCTTTCTGCAGATGAAATCAAAATCACCGTGCTGAAGGTTTCCTTCAGCCGATATTAAAAATAAAACGATCAGACATACCAGCCGATTCCAGCGTGCAGAAGTTTGTACTTCTGACTCTTGAGTAAACAGGAGTTTTCTGTGCAGGAGGGCAGAGCAACGCAAACCTTTTTGGCAGAGTGAAGTTTTGAGCATCAGTAGTGGCAGCCTGGCTGCGTTCCATTTTATAACTGCTTGTTTTATTGAGAAGTACTTACAACGTGTTTAGCTTCTTAGCTTTAGTTAGTCTTTTTTTTTTGCAGTTTTTGGCCAGGGCTGGGCTTGAACCCTCCACCTCCCACTTATGGGGCCAGTGCCCAACTCCTCTGAGCCACAGGCGCCACCCTAACTTCAGTTAGTCTTAATGCCAATATCTAATCTCAATGAAAATGCTACTCAGTCTTCACAAGGTGAGGCTGGACAGACAAATCATCTTTAGAATGCCATTTTTGGCAATTTGATGAGCTTTTTGACTCAACTAAGAGCGATTTATTTTGGCAGGTAGATTTTTAATCAGAAGGAGACATAGCTTATTACATTACTGGTTCAGGTCACAGACTCTCGAGCCACACTCGCTGGTTTCAAAACATGTCCTGTCACTTATCTGCTGCATGACTTTTGGGAAGTTACTAATTTTTTAAACCAGTGATTGGTATTGGTAGCATAAAAACTATTAAATAAATATAATAATGGTAAATATTTTGAAAATAATAAATTTGATATTCTTAATGAAAAGTGACTAAATTTCTCCAAATTTGAGCATCTGTATCATCAGCAAACCCATTTGCAAGTTGTTGGCTATTAAATCCAATGGAAGAGATCAACAAGTACAATTAACACAGCAGTTAGAACATAATGTAGTGAATCCTGTTATAGAATTACATAGACAATGCTAGCGATACCCAAGGGGTAGGGATACCCAAGAGTAGGACCATTGAAATGCCATTTTCTTGGCTTGGTGCCTGTGGCTCAATCGGCTAAGGTGCCAGCCATGTACACCTAAGGGGGCGGGTTCGAATCCCCAGCCCGGGCCCGCCAAACAACTATGGCTGCAACCAAAAAATGGCCAGGCATTGTGGTGGGCGCCTGTGGTCCCAGCTACTTGGGAGGCGGAGGCAGGAGACTCGCTTGAGCTCAGGAGTTGGAGGTTGCTATGAGCTGTGATGCCATGGAACTGTACCCAGGGGGATAGCTTGAGGCTCCGTCTCAAAAAAAAAAAAAAAATAAAGCACCAAAGAAATGTAAAGGAGATAGTGCCCATGTGAAAGATGGAATGTATAAATAACCCACCCAATGACAGCAGTAGCATGCTTTAAAAGGAGCAATCCCTGGAATATGAAAGGCTGGACTGTCGCAGAAAGGATGGCGAATACATTTCACTTGCTACAGCTAGGAAAGAATCAGTAATATATTCAAGTTGGACCTAAAAATTCAATTTCTGCTTCCCAAGGATTTGTGAAGCCACAGAGAGAAACTGTAATTTCATGTGAAGCTTAATTTTGCATGACCAAATATTAAGCAAGAATTTTATTGTGCTGCCCCAGTCCATTTTTTGAGTTTAAAAAGGAAAAATTTAATTCACTTGCAGGAACTTGGACCCTACTTTCTACCTTTTGTTGAGTCTGCGTGATCAAAGTTTTCCTGAGATATTATCGCCATTCATTTTCTTTAGCTAATATATACATTGCATTAAGCTAACATTTCAGAAAGTAATAAATTTAAGTCAGGGTGAAACAGCTTCATTATTTAGCAACATCTATACTGTTTATGTGAAGCTCTTCTACTCAATTTTGAAAAAACAGTATCTTTTAAAAGCTAAGAGCCTTGCATTCTTTAAGTAAGTGAACTTGTTTATTTTAAGAGGGAAAACTTCACTTGCCAATTCCAGCAACAAAAGGCACTTCAGCTGTAATGGTACTATGAAGCAGAAGTGCTTGATGTTGCTGTGTATGCATCGAACAAAGGATTCTGGAATCACAGAGATAGAAGTTAAGAAAACCATGTTTCCACTCAGTGCCTATAGCTTGGAAGCTAGGGCGCCAGCCACATACACTGGAGCTGGCAGGTTCAAATTCAGCCCAGGCCCCCCCAACAACAGTGACAACAACAATCAAAAAAATAAAATAGCCAGGCATTGTGGTGAGTGCCTGTAGTCCCATCTACTTGGGAGGCTGGTGAAAGAGAATTGCTTAAAGCCAAGAGTTTGAGATTGCTGTGCGCTATGACACCACAGCACTCTACCTAGGGATAAAGCTTGCAATTCTGTCTCAAAAAAGAAAAGAAAACAAAAACCAAACAAACAACAAACATGTTTCAAGGACCAACAAAATACGGACAAGGGTTAATTTTTTAAATGTCAATAGAAAATGTATTTTTTATTTGAACTCAAATATCCAGACTCAAAGACCACTTGTAATAATTTTTTCCTAAACTAAAGGTCAAAAAAGGAAAGAAGATAGCAATAATATTATATGGGAAGTTGAGGCGGTTAGATTGTCTGAGCTCAAGAGTTCGAGACCAGCATGAACAAGAGCGAGACCCCCATCTCTAAAAAACAGCTGGGAGCTGTGGCAGGTAGTTAACTGGGTACTAAGCTTCACATGAAATAGCCAGTAGTCTCAGTTTCTTGGAGGCTGATGCAAGACAACTGCTTGAGCCCAAGAATCTGAGGTTGCTGTGAGCTAAGGCGCCATGGCACTCTACTGAGGGCAACAAGATGAGACTATGTCTCAAAAAAAAACAAAAGCAATAATATTATCATTTTTATTATTTGTTTTATCCATTTGACACTTAACTCAGAAATTACCTTGTGATTGGGTTTGAATGTTTGGCCCCTTCAAATCTCATGTTGAATTTTGATCTTCAGTGTTGGAGGTGGGGCTGGGTAGGAGATGTTTGGGTAATGGGGGCAGATCCCTCATGAATGGGTTGGTTCCCTCCCAGCAATGATGCGTGAGATCCCTGTTATTAGTTTACGCACGAGCTGGTTAAGAGAGCCGGGCACCACCTTCCCCCTCCTTTGCTCCTTCTCTCACATGCGACACACCTGCTCCCCCTTTCCCCTCCACCTTGATTGGAAGCTCACTGAAACCCTTACCAGAAAAAGATGCTTCCTGTCCAGTCTGTAGAATCATAAGTCAGATAAATCTCTTTTCTTTATAAATTACCCAGACTCAGGTATTTCCATAACAAAAACATAAAACAGACTAATACACCCTTTTACCACAAGTCTAAAATTTCAGTGCTTACACTCATCCTGATATAGTTTTCCCAAATTAACTATGAGGGATGAAAAAGTACTATTTATGGTGTTAAATTATTAGTGGTTATTTTATCATTACCAGTATTAACACAAATAATGGTAGTAAAAAGTGACTTTTGTATTTCTCCAGGTACCAGTACTTGATTCTAGTAAACCCCTATAAATAAAATCAAGGGTCTTTTATCATGTCATATTATAAAATGCTTAAAAAGATTTTAGCCAATGTTGACTAGGATGGTCTGACTTAAAAAATAGGCTATGTGGCAAACACAAATTTATTTTTCAGGGGTGCATCTAATTGATATCTCAAATAGGTAGTAATCCTCCAGGATAGCTAAAGCTGCACATGTCTGCTGAATAGAGAAGCTTGCAACTTAAAAACAGTGGTTTCAAATGTAAGCCACAAACTGCATCTCAGAGGAGCAGACACTCCCTCTGCTGGTAGCATTCAGATCACACTGCTGCTCACACAGGCACCTGTGGGGAGAGGTCCTCCATGGGGAAGAGCACTGGGGATTTATTTATTTGACTGTGGTTTGTGATTTTGCTCAACAACAAACTAAATGCCAATTCAATTAAACATGTTTCTCCTCTGCCTATTTTCCCCTCTCTAACCAGATGAACATTATTTTTTGTACATCTCTCTGCTAGTGTTTCTCATTAAACCTGATTCTTTGAAACTTCTGACTTAATTCTTCATTTTCCTCTCTGCTTTCCTCTCACGGGTCCAAAGGATAACAGTAAAATGAGCTGTGTTGTTTTACAAAAGTCACTAAGAAAGATCTGCCTATGATCTACTGGGATAAGAAAATGAGAAGATACCAAGCAAATCCTTCATATCATTTAGCGCACTGCTCAGAAAAAGGGACATATGAAGACGATCCATATTCATCAAGTGGAAGCCTCAGAGTTGAAAGAAAGATCAATGTTCTAGCCAGGAGAACAGACACAATGCCAGTGTCGTTACTAACAACCAGCTCTGCAACCTCAGGCAAGTCTGAACCCTAATTTTCTTGGAAGAGTTCTAATCTAAATGATCTCTGGAGATTCTTTCCATGTTGAATCTATTATATTGTAATATACTAAGATTCTAAAATGAGAGGGTGGGTAAAAATATGGACTCACAATGTATAAGCACAAATCCCAATTCTAATACTTACTAGCTATGTGACGCTGGACAAATTATTTAACCTCTCTTTGCCTGTTTTCCCTCACAATCAGAATAGTTCCTAACTTACAGGGTTTTGTGAAGATTAAGTACTATACAGGTTTGTTTTTAAGTTGAATTTGTAAGTTGGAACAGGTACATTTGCCTATTACCTGTAATAGTCTCTGTTCGTAAATGTGAGCCATACATCAGTTGGATGTTTGTAACTTGAGGACTTACTGTAATAGCCTTCATTCACATGTGTGAGCTGCATAAGAGCTGGATGTTTGTGACTTGGGGACTGCCTGTATTAATATATGTAAACTGAATAATCAGTGCTTATAAGTGTTCCTACTACTACAACTGCATGAGAAGTAGTTCACATATATATCAGTTCAAAGAGACAGTAGCCAAAACACAGTAGTTTGTTATGCCACACAGCTAGTAGTCATAAACAAAAGCAAACACCACGGGCTTACCTTTTTCTTACGATTTCCACTTTCACGCTGCACTGCTTTCATTAGATGCACCAACCGATCTACGAACGTCTGCTGTGCAGCGAGCAAAGAACGCATTACTCTGACAGACTTATCACCCTGAAGGGAGTCAGAGTAAAGGAGAATGAGTTCTGTGTAGCATAATGATCAGGGTTTCTTTAATAGCATGGGTGATCTTTATTTGTACTTCTAAAAGCTACAGACTTTAATACAAAACAAAACTGAAAAAGATTAATTATCTTGACTTAGAGATAATGAGAAAACTGCTGTATTAGCTAAATATCACCAACGCATTCACAACTGAAATTATATGAGTCTTCAGCAAATACTGGTTTAACTACAACATCACCCCATACACACAGACAACCACGCGATGAGATAGGATTCATTCAACCTGAAATACTGTATTCACTCATTATTTAATTCAGTAAGTATCTGGAAGCCTATGATGTCTTTAGAAGTATGCTAGGTATACATATATATATGGCAACAACAAAGATATTATCTTCAAGGAACTAAAAATCAACTAAATAAAGGAAAAAGAATCATATAGCTCCACAATATGTGCTTACTTAGTAAAATATAAGCCATAAAAACTAAATGCAGTAGAAGGGAAGAGGAGAGAGAAGGGTGGGGAGTAGGGATGTGGGAGAAGGGAGGGTATTCGGGAGGACCTCACCTAATGTGCATGATGCAATGGTACATTTCAAAACTATTAAGAAATGAGTATAATTGTGATGGATGTGTTACTTGGTTCAATGTCAACATTTCACATTGTATATCGAAGCAGTACCCTGAACCCCATTAGTGCATCAATGTAGAAAGTTATGATTTAATAAAAAATAATTATTAAAAAAACCCTAAATGCTATGGAGTGATAATCAGTTCATAAAATAGTGTAAAATACATTATCTCATTTAATCTTCCCAATTACCCTGGTAAAGGCAGCTGGGCAAGATGAGGAGACTTAAGCTTGGAGAAACTGAAATGTCTTCAAGGGATGATAGACGACATAAGTGACAAAAGTGAGATTAGAAGAAAAGACCAAGGGTTAGTAGCCAATAAGTTTGATGTTGAGAAGCCTTGAGCTGTGAGAACTATATAAAACCTTAGTCTCAATACGTTTAATAAGATGTGATTTGAAATTTTAAGAACATGAAACATGAAACAGCAGATAAACAACACTATGAAGTAAAATGTGTCTGCAGCAAAGGCTCTTGTGAGTATTCTTCTCGCTGCCCTTGCGCCCTCTGTTGGCTGACCTGTGACATTGCTTTAGGAATTAGAAGAACACGAGGAGTAAATAGCTTCCCATGTCCCTAAAAACTGTTAAAGCAGCAAAAATATTTTAGGAATACATTAAGTTATATAAAGTACCTGCAATATAACTACTGATAGATTTCTGGGAATGTATATAGTTTTGATAAGAAAAATATAAAATAGAAAAGGAAGTATAAAAAGCAAAGCTTTTTTGTTACATTCCATGTATAGAATTATTTCATTAAACCAGGGATTAACCAACTTTCTGTATAAGACCAAACAGTAAATATTTTAGGCCTTCTTGGCTGCCCAGTTTCTATTCCAACCATTAAACTATTATTGTAGTGCAAAAGTAACAAGAGATGATATGACAACAAATGAGTGTCACTGCAAGTTCCATTAATTTTTTAATGAACTCGAAATCTGAATTTCACATAATTTTAGGCATTACAAAATATTCTTTCAATTTGTTTTCAACCATTTAAAAATATAAGAATGATTTTTAGCTCATGGGATGTATCGAAACAGGGAACAGGCCAAATTTGGCCCAGGTACTGCAGTTTGTCAGCCCCCACTTTCAAAGTTACCTTTAACAATGCTTGGCTGAATCTTCTCATGACATTCAAGTACATCTCATGGGTCTTTGGATCTCTCTGCTGAGTATCCTGATCTTCACATTCCACTATCACATACCTTAAATATATGTTTAAATTACTTATGTGATAAGAAATCGAACTGAGATTCATTTTGAAAATATTTAAACTTTTTCATCAAAACATTAATTCACATTTACAAAAATATTTAAATTGGAGTAATAAACACATTTTATCACTACGCCTAAAAGTGAAAAATGAAGGAGCAATGTATACAATTACTAATAGGTAAACTAACAGTAGTAATGCCTTAACGTGTTCAATATCCTAAATTAAATGCCACCAAAAAAAGCATTTTCTTTTACTAATTTCTGAGGCACTTAGAGTAATTACATCCTCAAAACTATCTAACCTCATATATACACCAAATAACTCCAGTATAAGAACTACAATTTTCATAGTCTATGTAATACTTTGGTATTACAAATCTCCTCTTATTCTGAAAACTAAGATGAATAAATGTTTAAATTGAGCTTTTCCTTTCCCTGAGTGAAATCAGATGTCATTTCACTCTCTCTCTATGTAGAAAAAAATCTATATATAATCTTCAACGTTTTTATTATAAAACTGTAGTTTTAGAGAGTTAAGGAAATTTTAAATGTTTTCTTAAACTTAATCTGCTCATACAATTACAGAAATCATATAAACAACCATCTGCATAAGATTTCAGGGGTCATCAAATCCAGTGTTTCTAAACGTTCCAATGGGAACAAACCAGAAGAACAAGTAACATTTATATCACAATTGGGTAAACAAAGCCATATGTGTGCACACAGATGCATAAACCTAAAAATTTCACAAAGCGGTATGCTATGAATAATGTGTTAATAGCTGCTGCTCTGTTCCATTTCATTTTTCTTTAAATAACAAATACTTTACTGTGAAACTTTAAGTTAATTTCAATGGATCATGATGAATAGTTTGAAAAACACAAATCTAGATCAACTTGCTTGCTTTATTACCAGTGAAACTTGAGAGTAGAGGGGTTGTGTCTTGCCCAGGGCACACAATTAGTTGATTATAGAACTGAGATTGGAACCCGGGACTTTAGATCCCCAAGTATTCTTTCTATTCTACTAAACTGATTCTCATTGTTTTATCTTTACAAAACACTTTTTCAGCCTGCTTAACTGAGAGCATTTCCCAAATTTCAACTCACAGATGCTTATTATCCTTTATACTATTCAGCTACCTACAAGGTAGACTTCATGAGAGCAGAGAGCTTACCTGTCTTGTTCTCCACTATATACCCTAAACACTTCCATGCCTGGTTCATAACAGATGTTCAATATCCTATTGTTGAACAAATGATAATTCTACTTTCATGGATTTAGCTATTAGCTCAATATTGATAATTCTAAAATGTGTATATTCCTCTTTTTAACATCGAAGGTCGAATTTTGCATATACTATGTAGTTTGCTTTCACATTTATCCACTCTAATTTTCATGTGTCAGATCCCTTTTTCAAGATATCGCTTGTCCTTTTTAACTGAGTATGCATAAAACTGATCTTATCACAGAAAAGGCGATTTTTTTTTCTACCTTCACTGAAGGTACTATCAATATTTATTCCAGAAATTTGGGCTAGAAATTCTTACATAGGAGGGTTCACAAACTCAAGTTTTATCAAAAGTCAGGCAGAAAACAAATGTTTCAATCACTTGCCTATAAGAAAAGAGGGAAGGAGTGGGGCTGCTACCAAATCAGAGAACACTAAACCTACCTAAAACTTTTGATGGCATTTTGTGTTCAATTTGCTGTCCATGCATCTAGAGTCAAACTTAGCTCATATTCCCCTGCCTCAAAAACTACACTCAATTAATCACCAGACCTTATTCATTTTTCCTATTAAATGCCTCTTACGATGGTTCTCTACTGTGCAGTCCTATTTGGAACCAAACAGCAGATACAACATACATACTAGCCTCTCTAACTCTAAAAAGAAACTATATATTGTTCAATTCAATCATGACACATTTTTCATCTTTTAAATACTTTCATTTCTCCTCTATATTGACAAAAGCATCAATGGTTACCTCTTTTCTACAGTTTTAAAACATTTTCTATGGCTCTAAGTTTCTGTTTCAAACTTCCACTGTCCCCAATTTATGCTCTCACTCCAGTCAGGTCAATGCTCTAATACCCCTCAATAGGTGCCCACTTTGTGCTCTGCTCATACTGTAGTATTATCCAGAAATACCTTCCCTGTCTATTCTCTTTGTGTATTCTACTAATCCTTCAGGCTCAGCTGACATTTTCTCTTCCAGGAGGTCTCATGGACCCTCACAACTTCTTCTTTCTCTTGACTTCCTAGAATAGGCATAACATCTTGCACAATTAGTGGTGAAAACATTCCCTGCTTGTCATTGTTTCACATGTTTAACTTTTACTTAGAACCCTTCAAAGGTAATAAAGAAATCGATACCAAGTGTCAATCTTAAAAGCTTTCAGTATCCCTGGAATATCTGATAGTCTTACACAAAGAAAAGTTTTTTAAAGTTTGATAAAGGTAAGAGCTTTCCCTTTCATACTTCTCAGTGCAATGTTTTACCAGGAGAATAAAAGATGTTGAAGCAGTCCTGAGTCATGTAACCCAGACTTTTCTGTACAGTGGTATGAGAAATTGAGCTATGACACCATGTCTACATCATATTCCCAAGAATCCCAAACCAAAAGTTAAAAAGGCATTCCTAAATCCTGAATTAAGAATGTCTTTCAGTACTCAGAGCATCACTAGATACCTGTAACTATTTAAATTAAAATAAATTTCAAAATTCAGTTTCTCAGTCACATTATCAGCATTTCAAGTGCTCAGTAGCTACACACACACCATGGAAGATCATTTCCATCACTGCAGAAACTGCATTTATGATTAAGCTAAGAACAGCTAAGGAATAAGCTCATATTTCCTATTCATGGCATTCCAGAATGTTTGGTCATTTCAGGATAGCACTTAAGAATGTCAAAAAGACAGTGGTTCTAAATGGTATTATTCAAATCCAATCCATACCCTTTAGTTAAAGTCCTTGCTTGTCATCTTAGTATACTCAGTTATCTTTTCCTATATGTTCATACAGCAAACTCATTCCTAAATAAACACACAGATGACCACCACAGTCAGGCCCATTACTGTGTTCAGGTCTTTCTGACCACCAAGCACTATGGTTGAGTGATTTCTGGTTACATTGATGTTCATGATAAGGGTCAAGTATCAAACACCTCTCAAAAGTCATTCAAGCCAAATTTCTGTCACAAAGAAAAAGTCTATCTAAAATAAAAATGACAATGTCATCTTCAAATAGGAAAGACAAGGTTAGATATCAAGAACTAGGAGACCTAGATTTGAATTATTTCTCAGTTTTTTGTTCACATCAATAAATTAGGTTTGACAAAGCACTCTAAGGCATTTCTTGGAAAACTGTCATCTTAAAGTAGAAATACAGACAAATTGTCCAGTTACCCATTGTAAGATGACATCAGTGGGCTACCTGTTTCCTGGCAATTTAATTTTGTGGAGTAAATAACCTTTATTACCTTGAGAGGTCTTAAAAGTTATAGAAAACATGTCAAAGCATCCAAAGTTTACTTTCAATTTCAGCACACTGGAATGGCTATAAAAAACTGCAACAATTTATAGATACTGATGCCAAACATTTTACAGATTGGAGACTGTAAGTCCCCTCTGTGGCTTAAAAGGTTGACACTATTCATTTTAAAAGGATTGTTGGCACAACTGTAAGCCCCTCAGGATTTAGCTATAGCAAGAATCCTGTTTAAATCACTGAAAAGGAAATTAAGTGGAAAAAGGAAGTTCAAATATTCAAAAGGAAGTAGTACAATTAATTAAAGTTTATATTTTAAAGCATTATATTAGAATAAGTTTAGAATGAGAAGCATTTAAATTCCTACATTTGATTATTTTTATACAATTCTGTCCATGTTCAAAGGAAAAGAAGGATCATTTTAAACTAACAAAGTTTTTTCCCCCCATCTTGTTTTATAGACATTCTACATTGTCTATAAAAGTCAAGAGTCCACATCCATAACTTTTCTCCCCATGAGTACTTCTGAATATGTAGTAAGCAAACTGTAAATATGGGAAAAACAATTATTCCTTAGAGTATAAGCAGATATAGCATGTGCTATTGCTTCAGTGAATCAGAGATATAGTGGGAAAACACAAATCATATCTAAGTTTGATAGACTGCTTAGAAGACTGGGAACTCGGGCTGTACTGGGCTTGCTGTCTCTGAAGAAAACAAAGTGGCATTTGGGAACAGAAGTAGCTGCCATGTTGGAAACTGTTCATCTAATAGGTTTCCTACTACGTGCCAGCTTTCAGAATGATTTGTAAATTCTTCCTACTTGCAATAAGAGATCAAAGAAAGATTCTATCAACACTAATTTCAAATTTTATAATGAAACCTGGTCTATAATCAAATCCAAAAAATACCTAATTTCAAAGTTCCAAATAGTCGATATACACACATACAGCCCTTAAACTCAGAATAATGACTACTCTCTACTAAGTTCTGAGCTAGAGAAAAGTTCCCATGAATATTGCAAGGAAACAAAAATATCTATAAAGGAACTCTGAAAAATCTCAATTTTGAAAATACCTAAGAAGCTTAGAAAAACTCAAAACTCAATACACCCCAAACACTTTTCTCTTTACTCTCTTTTAAATATTTAGATTTTTGTGAAAAAATATTTTTCCATAATACACTGAACAGACATACACATTCACAGTGACATATAGAGAACGTTAGGAAGCAATAGGTTACATTAAAAGGAGAAAGCAGCAATTTGGCAATATGAGAGCTTCAAAGTAAACTTTTTAGTGAAAAAATTGTGACTAATACCAGCCAAAACATTCTGTGGGTGTATTCTCAAGGATGTAATGAAAGTGAATATGAGGGAAATGTAGTTTAATGAATATTATATTTTAAACTGCTAAAGTAAAACCAGGGATCTATTTTTCTTCTCACTACTGAAGCCGATGGGAATTGGAGGGAGTTACAGGTTCTAAAAGGGAAAAACAAAATGACTGATTTAGTTAAGATGGCTGATAGCAGTTTTTCTTTTTTATAAAGAGAAATATAAAAGATTAAATAAATAATTATTACTTATGTAAATAATGAACATGTGTGTTAAAAGACTATTTTGGTTTAGTCTGGTCTATTTTTTATTTCTTGGCCACAGGGGCAGTATTAGAATAATATCCGTAGAGAGAGAAGGAAATTAAAGATTGATTTGACCCACAGAAGAGTTCCTCTAAGCCCAGTTTAAAGCATGATAGTATTTTGCCTAATTTCATGTAAAGCAAAATGCCTCATTATTCTTCAAAAATACAAGTTGAGCACCCCTTATCTGAAATCATGTGAGGAGAAGTGTTTGGGATTTAGAATTTTGAAATATTTACGTTATATACTTAGCATCTCAAATCTCAAACTCCAAAATCCAAAATGCTCCAATGAGTAATTTTTATCGAACACCATGTAAGTGTTTAAGAAGTTTCCGATTTGGGGGCATTTCATATCTGGGATTTTTGGATTCGAATACTCAACTTGCTTTTAGAATGGTCATCTATTAATTTGTATCATTTACGGTAAGGCTGCAGACAGAGCAGTAATACTAGATCAGAGATCATTTCTACAGTTAAAAAACTGCAAATATATCCAGACATTTAAAAAATAATATTTCGTTTTAAGTATTCTGTCAAATGTGGGTAAGGCTTAGGGCTTACCCAGATGGTTCTGCCCTTTCTTTATTCTGTAAGACTGGATAAGTCTCTCTTAAAAAGTGTTTAATCCTAGTGGGTGCATTTATTGAACTAAAATATTTTTGATTGTCTTAAATTATTTGTCCCTCACCCGTTAGAATTCTGTGACAGATACAGCAAGCCATTCTTCATATATGACTGTCTCAGGGAGTCAACCATTCTATGCCTTAGTTCCTCTTTTCTCCAACTCATTCAGGACACTGTTCTCATGTAAAATAAAGATACTTATATTCTCCTCATTTAATTGCACAGGGACAAATGAAAAAAGGTCCCTGAAATACTCTGCAGATGGCAAAGTGGTAGGAAAAATGATGTATTTGTAAGTCAGGTTCTAACAAGTTCAGTTAAAGAAAGCCTCAGCTTCAGTTTCCTCATGTTTAAAATGAGATAAGGTAATTCTGAATTCCTACTTCCTATTTTTAAATCATTCCAATGTTTGGGTAAATAATATGAAAATAGACACTCCTGATGGACTGTGAAGTATCACACTCACACTACTTAAATAGCATAAAAGGACACCAGATATCAAGCTGAAAATGCTCATTACTTTGCCTACATATATCCTAACTCCTGGAAAGTTAGCATAGGGAAGAGAAAAGTGGTAGAAACAAACACTTCTATAAGCCCAGCTATAAATGAATACAGCTAGATATACTGTATCTAGACTTTTACTGATTGTTCATATCTTAAACTATCTTTATATTTATAGCATTAAAAAAAATTCGTCCTTAAGAATAATAAGAAAAAAAACAGAAAATTATTTCCACATACCAGTATAAATAATTAGCCAATGTTGAGTTTTTGCAGGCTCTTGATATCAAGAAGGTACAGAGATCTTGCTGAAAGAATTAAAAGAAATGTATATTTGTTACCATCTGCTATTAACAGGGGTGAGATAAGCAAGTCTATATATAGGTTACTATACACTTTTTATCTGTATACCTTATGTCACAGATTCAGATTTTCATCCTTCCATCCATCTATCCAGTATTTATTCTAAACCAGACAATATACAAGAGTTAGAATGCCACAGCTCCTTGCAGAGCTCCTAGTCCCCCTGGAGCTTAGTATTTGTTGAGAAGAAGAGAGACATTAAAGAAATGGTCATAGAAATAATTTAGGGTGGGAGGTTAGAAAAGGCAGCAATGAGGACATGATATTCAGGTAAGGCCTGAGCTTAGCTTGTATGAGGAACTGTAAATATAGGTAAAATACAGTGAATACTAAAGTAAAAGAGATTGTTAAGATAGGAAAGGGTCAAATTATGTGACCTTTAAAATCACATACACTTATTACGTGGTATGGATTTGATTTTAAAAGCTAAGATACCCAACAAAAGTTCCTAACTGGAGGGTGATATGATCTGATTTACGTTTTATGAAAATGACTCTGGTTGGTCTAAGAAGTACAGACCTGAGATCAGTAAGGATGTTATTACAGCAGTCTAGAAGAGTGAACAATGAGAGTGGAGATGGAGAGGAGACAAATTAAAGAAATACACTGAAGAATAACTAATAAGATCTGCGGATGGACAGGAAATAGGAGGGAAAGGAACGGTAATTCCCAAATTTCTGGATTTAGCAAATGGGTTGATTTGTTATTTCACAGATGGAAATTTTAGACAAGAAGCTGAGGGGAAGAGTTGTATTTTGAAATAGGAAGTCTGAAATACCTGGCAGATATACAATGGAGATGAGAAGGTATTTGAATACATGAATCTGAAACTCAGATGAGAGATCTGAGCTAGAAATATAAATTTGATTTTATTAGTATCACCTAGGGCAAAAGTATAAATTGAAAAGAGAAGAGGACCCTTAGGAACATTAAGATATCAAATGGAGGAGAAAGTGCTGACAAAGGGAAGCAAGAAGGAAAAACAAGAGAGACGAAGAGGAACACGAGGGATCTATGTATCAGCTGAACGGTGAGATGAGCTCGTCTTCAAGAAGAGTGTTAGTTACCTTGCTCAATACTCTGAAAGGAACTGCAAGAGTATATAATCAAAAACCATAAGTCATTTAATAACTTAGCCAATAAGTTGAAGCAAAAGCCAGAATGACATGGAGTAAAGACTGGAAAGGAAGGAAGCAAAAAAAAAAAAATGTATATATGTAATTCCTTTGAAAAGGAAAGTAAGAAAATATGGTGTTACTTTGAGGGATATGGTGTCAAGGGAGAGCTTTGTTTGTTTCGGGTTTTGTTTTTTTTTTTAATTTTTAAGATGGAAAGTACTAATGAACACTTGAATATTTCTATTAGGAAAACAGCACATTTTTGAACGTGCTGTTTCTGTACAAAGAAACAGAAGGAAACGATAGGAAGGGATTCATGTCTATAAATTTGGTGATGGGAAACTAATACTAGTCTCACCAAGTGGCATCTATTTTCTTCTATATCCATTAAGTATTAGGCAGAATTGTTATCTGAAGACTTGGAGGCAGGGTATGAAGAACAGAGTGGAATATGTATGAGAAAATCTCTGCAGAGCAGGGAGATTAACCTACTTAGGGAAATATAAGTTGGCAGAGAGCATTGAGTGCTTATATGAGGTTTGTCATCATGAATTTACAGGGACACAAACATGCCAAGCTATCTGTTTTTCTTCAACAATATTCAGGCGTAAAGAAACTAGGTTATGAATTAGGAAGAACTGAGATTTTGCCAGGGGACCTGTAGGTATTTATAAGAGAATGACTAAAATGATGAGCCATGGGATAAAAGCTATATTCAGAGGAAAGCAAGTATTAAAGGCGGCTGATGAACAAAGAAAAGGGCAGAGATCAATGGATTAGAAGTTTCCTTGGAGTAGGAGTTTAAGAAAGTAAGCACGTAATAAGACACTGTTATTACCAAGGAAATGTGCCAATGCTTTCAGAGATGGTAAGGATTTTATCTCCAATTGTAGAGCTAAAGCTTTAGTTCTATATTTTAAATGTGCAACAAAAGTCAACAAGGAAACTCCTCAATCAGAAAGCCATCACATGGCCGGGAGCCATGGCTCACACTTGTAATCCTAGCACTTTAAGAGGCTGAAGTGGGTGGATAACTTGAGCTCACAAGTTCAAGACCAGCCTGAGCAAAAAGCAAGATCCCATCTCTAGTAAAAATATGAAAACTAAGGCAAGAGGATTATTTGAGCCCAAGAGTTGGAGGGTTGCTGTGAGTTATGATGATGCCATGGCATTCTACCCATAGTGATAGCTTTAGACTCTATCTCAAAAAAAAAAAAAAAAGAAAAGAAAGAAAGAAAGCAGCATGTCACGCTGAATCCCTGAGCTTAACAGGCAGAATTTAGACCTAAAGTTTATCTTCTGACTATATAACAAGGACATTATACTTTTATAGTGATGTATGTATTTTAATCTAAAATTTTTTCATAGAAATTATTTACAGAACATAAGTAGAAAAGAATTAACTTTAAAAATATCACGAAATGGGAAATGTGTATTGTAAATTTTTAAACTCAACCTAGATGAGCAATGCTCTAAAATTTTAAGGCAATTTAAAGTAAGTGTGCTTTACGAAAAAAATGATCTCATCTTATAAATCAGAGATAGGATATCCTTAGAGATAAGTATCTCTTAATATTTACTGAGTGTATGTAATAATAACAGTAATGTTATCTAATTTGGGGTTAAATACCAAGATGGGATAGAGTGGAGAGAGGGTAGAGAGATTCAGCCAAAGATAGGCAAGAAGGAAAAATGTATATATATATAAGAAAGTATACAAAATACTACATAAGATGGTAAAATAAATCCAAAAACAGCTATAACCATGATAAAAACAAGTAGGATAAAAGTTCCAATTAAGAAACATAGTGTCGGTTCAGCGCCTGTGGCTCAAGTGGCTAAGGCGCCAGTCATGTACACCCAAGGTGGCGGGTTTGAATCCAGCCTGGGCAGCCAAACAACAATGACAGCTGCAACCAAAAAATAGCCGGGCGTTGTGGCGGGTGCCTGTGGTCCCAGCTACTTGGGAGGCAGAGGCAGGAGACTTGCTTGAGCCCAGGAGTTGGAGGTTGCTATGACCTGAGATGCCACAGCACTCTACCCAGGGGGACAGCTTGAGACTCCTGTCTCAAAAAAAAAA